>MU854559.1:455-42092 GCA_033296685.1 Parachaetomium inaequale | reverse complement strand
AAAAGGAAAAGAAAAAGGGAGGGGCTGGGATGGGGCTGAAATGGGGACTCCGGGCTTCCGGTCTGCGTGCGGTGAACTGTCCACTGTGATTGAAGCTGCGCCAGAGGAGCCACATGCTCAAAACTTCCAAGAGCGTACGGATGATGACAGGCTGTTACGGGGGATGGTGGACGCTGGCGGATGCTGGTGGGCTGGCTGGGAACGGTGGGCGACGGCGGAGGATGGCGAAGGCAGCCAAGCGTGCTCGAGAAAGTAGGTCCAAGAAAACGAGGGAACCAGAGAAAAACATCACCCGAAACTTCGAGGTGCAAAAGAAAATGAGACACTCACAGGCGTCCATTGTCGTTTGCGTGGAGGAGCAAAAGGAAGAGAGGAGAGGCGGAGAGCATCGACGCAGATATTATACCTAGTACATATCGCAGCAGTCCAGGCTGCAATCATGGATGCTCTGCAGGAAGCAGCCATAGTATTGCCCCAGTCGACACCCATCATCCAAACGCAAGTCCCTCCCTGAGCGATGCAGATTCTGGCACTGATGACGCGCTTTGGGCGGGAAAAGGAAGGCACGCTACCCAATACTCGGAAGGCAGTTTTCCAACACATCACGACGAGGTCTTCACTTGGAAGGTGCCCTACAAGCCACTGCAGAAGGAATGATTTTGTGTTTCATGCGTTGACAAGGTTTGTCGGGCATCAGTTGCTTCATCCCGGCCAAGGGGTAAGTAAATAATCGATGCTGGGTTACCAGGTACGGTTGACTCCTCTGGAAGTTTTGCGAGGTGAACTATTTTTTGAAGGAAATACGATTTCCTTTCCTTTTTCCTTTTCCCTTTGCTTTCGATTTCGTTTCTTTCCCCTTGTTTTCCTCTTACTTTCGGATTCAAGTCTGTGACAAATGTCAGTTAATTACTTCAGGCCAGCACAACGGACGACTTACTAGCTATGGTCACCTCACACTGGGAGAAGTTAGGCTTCATGGCCGTCGACGCGCTTGTTTCGGTTATCACTCTTTATCTATGCCGCGGCACGGATCGACTGGCCCGCAAGTTGTCGCTGGATGTCCATATCCTCATTCCGCAATTCGTCTGGAACAGGGATGAGCGGGAGAAGATGTTTTCCGAAGCCAGGGGCCTTGTGCAGGAGTACAATTTACCCGTCGATGTTCCTGCGGCGGATGGGGAACGGCGGCAAGGGTGGTTGGGCGGTCTGGCTAGCTTTCTTCCGTTTCAGACGACTCCTCGCAAGGAAAAGGAATCTTGAGCTGTAACACCCAGAAGAGCCGGACATGACGAGAAGGGTGGTGGAGCAGGCGGTGGTCAAGGAGAGGGACGAAAGAAGGAAACGCATTGACTACCTAGGTATCTAGCCGAGCTTTGCATCTAATACAACCCGGCTCTTCCACATCATTATTAAACAGCTCAACGCCGCCAATGTCTCAGCCCCAGCCAAGCCATTTGAATGCTCCTCATTATCCACGTACCTGGTAGTCAACACGCAAGAACAACGTTAGCCTGGGTTCGAAGGGAGGCCCCCTCAATCATCTAGACCAGCCCTTTTTCAACCATCTGCAAGCTCGGCACGCGTGACGCAGGTCACAGTCGGGAAGCACTCAAGCACTGAAAGACGCGCGCGAGCGCCAGATTCCTCTCCACGCCAACCTCTAACCTAGACGTTGAACCGTATCTCGGTGCGCGGATCAGGGGACCCTACAGCCCGGTACTTGGTCACAAAGTAACTGGGCGGGTGCTCGGGGCCGATCCGCCCCTCCTTCGTCCGCACCAGGTGGGTGAAGACTTGTCTGAAGTCGGCCGGAAGACCTGTACGCAGCTCGTAGAGCACGGTGCCCATGGCGGCGTTGAACGGCTCGTCCTTGACCCTTTGGGGCAGCGCCGCGCGGATCTTTTCGTTCTTGTCTGCCACCCACTGCGCGTACCCGTCTCGTCCGTCAAAGTTGAGGTTTTCTTCGCCCCATTCCTCGGTGAGGTCCATGCCGTCGACGAGGTCTTGGAGATCGCTGCGGTTTTGGCGCTCCAGGAGAGACTGGGCGAACAGGTGTAGTTTGGGGTAAGGGATGCCCCTTTGGGCGCAGTATTCGAAGTTTTCTGGGACGCAATCGATGCGCCAGTCGATGGAGGGAATCAAATAAAAGTCAAAGAGAGGCCCGTCGTGGTTCAACCGATACCGGGGAAAGGTGTGGTAAAGGGAGCCTGGTAACCGCGATTCGGCTTCGGGGTGTCGTCCTCTCCATGCCGTGTAGTTTTCACTTGCTGAGCCAGTGGAAAAGAGAGAGTCGGCAGCGGTGAGCTGCTCAGTCGGGACACAGAATTCTAGAGTCTAATCAAGCGTAATTAACCGCGGGAGTTAGTCAACGGACAGGAGGCAAAATAGGGAGACAGACACCATACCATAGAAAGCCTCCTAGCACCGTAATAACATAGTGCTTTGGTGCCGACAACGCAGCAGGGAATGTGTTCTTCCTTGAGCAGCTGGATAATCCTGCCTGCATGTTCGGCGATGTTGAACAGGCTCTGGTCGGGGAAAGGCCGCCGTAACTCTGGGGGACGTTGTTCCATCTCTTCCGCCCATGCTTCCCTCCATATCTCCATACCTTGCTGCTTTGTTGTGCCGGCGGATTCCATCTGCACGGACGTGAACGCAAGGAAGTTTGAAGAGGTTTGTGGGGATTGGGGAAGAACAACCAACATGAAAGCATCCCGAGGTGGGCTGGATCGATTTGGAATCTCGGCTTGGCTGCCGGCTGGTCGCAGCTGTGGGGCGCCATTGTTCTAATCTTCCAATGGCTTCGGCGGCACAGTCCAACCTCAACTCATGAGCTAAAATCATCAGGTTGAGGGGGCCAGAAAGCGCCAGATGCGGCCTGTCTAACCCACGGCGCCAATGATGGACGAAACGAGAAACCGCCCCCGCCGGGTTTCAGTTGCTGCCAACGAGGGCTCCCGGCTTTTCCGGGCCAACGGTTGTGGGCTACGGGTGCTCCGTTTCGACCATTTTTTCGGCGGATGGGCCAACAGACAACCAAGGCATGCTATGTCCCGGGGTACCAGCTGAGAGGTTTGAAGCTGGCCGGCAGGTTCAAGCTGGACCCCTGGCCCCCGACCCTGTTTCAAGCCGAGATGGCCAACAGTCCACCACCCAGATGCTTCCAGTGACTCTCTTGACATGGCTCGTAACGTTCAGTCAAGGGAACGTGCATAGTGCAGGGGGCGACGGCAATACTGTTGGTTGGTCAACTACAAAGACCGCGGTCCATCCAGTGCCGCACATGCTGAGACAAGGGCCAGAGGCAGCCCAGCGGCGGCGGCAGGAGGCCGGCCAACGTGGCTTGCTCATCCACTCAGCGGCTAACTATAGCATCATCTAGAGGCCTGGTCCCTTGGACTGAATGTTATAATATGAAGAGGCCCATCTCCCCATCTACTAACGCCACCCATACCTTGCATTGCTCCTCTCTCTAAGGTACATTACGCTGTTCCTACGCCCAGCTCAGGGAGTTTGAGAGGGACAGCGCCGATGCGTCAGATGACCACATTGTGTGCGCAGCGGACCACATGGTCTGGCTCCTGAACGGCCATGGAATTCCCTATGCGATCATGGGCGGCTTCTCGCTCAGGGTACGCGGCAGTCCCCGCCTGACCCTAGACGTTGATATGGCCGTGGGGGCCACCATGCAGCAGTTGCGTGACGCCCTTGCAAACGATGCTCGGTAAGAAATGCCCGTCTGGCAACTGGCCCGGGGTGCGCAAACACATGCCCCCCCTCGTTGCCTCGTTGTCCCCCCCTCCGTGTACACACGCGCCGCTAATCGTTCCGCTCAAAATGCTCAGAATTCGACTTCCCCTAGGCCCAGTGTCTGGCGTCATGCGGATCTTTGTAAGCATCGGAGGTGCTTTCGACCCCAGCCTCGACGAGGTCCCGGTGTGCCTCGACTTGATCAGCGAAGGTACGTGCTGCCCGCTCTCTCTCCCTCGGGGGTCCGCGACGGACGGGATGGGACGTGGCTGACGTGTTTTAGCGTCTCTCGGCGCCCCGGGCAATACGCTCGCTGCATCCGAGGAGATTGTGAGCGAGACCGAGAGAGGCTTGAAACGGTACCGCGTGCTCGACATTGAACATCTCCTCAAGGCGAAGATGGCCGCCTTCGCGGCCCGGGGAGGCCCGGAGTCGAATGACTTTGGGGACATCATGTGGCTCCTCACCGGCTCCTATGCGAATCAGGTGTGGCAAGCGAGCGCCTCCGTGCCGGTTGAGCAAAGGCGGGCTTTTTTTGCGGCTGTGCAGCGCTTGATGGGGCGGGGGTTGACCGCCGAGCAGATTCAGCAAATCAAGCAACTCCTGCGGTTGGATTGAAGGAGGCGCGAGGATTGTATAATTACTGCCAGAAGGGGCGGGTCTATTGCATGTGGGCTAAGACTGTCGTTTAAAATATAGACCTATAGTTCACCTTGTTCTTGTTTGTTAGCGCACGGAATCTAGAACGCCGATACTGATTTATCCTGGTTTGAAGTATGAACCAAAGGGACGGAAGGAGGAATAATAAAATAGAGGAGACTATAAATAGATAAAGAGGATGAAAGAGGAAATAAGTAGAGCGGAAATGGGAAGTATATAGAAGGGAAGGAAGAGAGAAATAAAGCGGAAGAAAAGAAACGAACAAAAGACAAGAAAGAAGAAAGAAAAGGAATAGATGACTTGTATTCCTGTTTTTCCTTCTTCTTCTGCCATGTCAAGAAATTTGACCTAGACCCAAGGCCAGGTCCTATTGCATGTAACGAACGAACGAACAAAAGAGGGGGAAGGCCTGCGCGTAAGAGCGATAGTAGGCTTTTTTATAGGTTGTCAAAAGTGGGCTTGGTAGGCGGGCCTATTCACGGTACTTTACTTTCCAGATAGCTTTGATTGTTTTGCCTAGACGTTGGTTCTGAAGAATCCATCCAATGTTGGTCGGGGGGAACCTGCTGCCATGGTGTCGGCCTGCCGTGGCAAGTGTCGCCAGCTGGTGCCAGGCCTTGACTTCATTCACCCTTCCGCCGGCGACTCACGCCGGATTTCCATCCTCAACCAACGCTCAGGCATTCAATCACCGACTCAAAATCGGTTCAGCAGCCCTAAGCCATTCATCAGCCGTGGTCTCTGCATTTTTTTCCCTTCTTCGATTTCAATCAGAAGTGTGAAGCATTGCCGCTTCCCACCGTGGCCAAGCCAGGCGACGAGATGGACGATGTCCCCCAGCCGGAGTCGGCCTCGCCAACCGCAAACGAGGAACACGAGTTACGCGACCCTCCAGTCACAGAGGCAACCGCCTCTTCATCAAAGCCGCCCGCCAAGCGCAACGCCTTCACAGAGCTGATGGCACCCAAGCCCAAAGCCCCCATATCCCAAGCCCCCCAATCCATGGCCAGCAAAGCATCCCAAGTCATCCGCGGCGTCTGGCGCGGCGCCCTCATCGAGTACATCGAGCACCCAGAGCGCTTCCCAGACCAGGTGCTGCGCGTGACGGCCGACACGGTCCTCATCAAGGACGCCTTCCCCAAAGCCACAATCCACCTCCTCCTCCTGCCACGCTCCCCGGCGCACTACCTCCAGCACCCGCACGCCGCCTTTGCCGACCCGGCCTTCCTCGCCATGATGCGCGCCGAAGCAGCAGGCGCCGCCAAGCTCGCCGCCGCCGAGCTAGGCCGGAAGCTAGGCGCCTTCTCGGCCAGCAACCGCGCGCGCAACGAGGCCATGGACAGCAGGGGAGACACTATACCCTTTGACGAGCTCCCCCCCGGCAGGGACTACAGCGCTGACATCCGCATCGGCACGCACGCGCACCCATCCATGGCGCACCTGCACGTGCATATTATTTCCAGGGACATGCACTCGGAGCGGGCCAAGCACCGGAAGCACTACAACAGCTTCAACACGCCGTTTTTTGTGCCGCTGGCGGATTACCCACTGGCCGAGGACGACGTGAGGAGGGAGACGGGGTTTCAGAATGCGAATTTGGGGAGGGAGTTGGTGTGTTGGAGGTGTGGGCAGGGGTTTGGGAACCGGTTTGCAGAGTTGAAGAGGCATTTGGAGGGGGAGTTTGAGGCGTGGAGGGGGGAGTAGGGGATGGGGCCTTGGTCGGGGGTGGGACTGGGGGAGGGTGGTGGGACTGATGGGGTTGTTGCTTGCTGGCGTCGCGGTGAATGTTGATTGACTTGATTTTCACAGTGTTGTTCCTAGGCATGGTTGAGCTGCGGAGGAGTTTCTAGCGCCGGCCCCTTGGTCTTGACCGATAGCATTTGGGAGTCATACGGTAATTCGAGCGAGAGCGACAGCGGGAAAGAATGGGACTTCAATCCGGGTGTGGCACGATGTTCGTCGAGTGGAATCTGCGGTTGGGGGCGTGGGGGGGCCGGATGTGAAGGAGAAGATTGTTTGTTAGTGCTGTGGAGGAGTGCATATGTTTTATGTTGGGCTTTATTGGTGATTCGTTTACTTGCTCAGGGGTAATGCAGGGGATTTCGGGGTTGCTGCCGGGTGTGGATTAAGGGGTTCTTGGAGAGGAGCTAAATTCCTTCAGCACGGGGTCGTCTTCACAGTGTGCTTGCGCGCCAGTAGCATCCACGCAGCAGAAAGTATATTTCTTCAGGCATTGCCCTCCGCTTGGTTCGTGATATTTTCCTGCGGGACGAATTGAAAACGAAATGGGTGCTGGGGACTCGGGAGCATCGCGGCAACGAGAACACAGAGGACCTGCATGGTGTGTTGGCCAACACGGCAGCATACATAATCAATCAGTTCTGCCCTTCCTGCAGGGTCATATGGTTTTGCACTGGACATGGAGATGGCTTCGTCCACGTCCGATGCCGCGACGTCGATGTAGGCTTCTGCTTCTGAATGCAAAGTTGCACGCCTTAGGTACCTACGAATTACTGAGCTCGCCCATCAGACTAACATTGTTAGAGAACGTTTCCACCGCTTACTCAACTTGGAGGTCTTAAGGTTTCGTGGAAGACGCAGAGAAGCACTGGCAGTGAATGCCGAGCATTGCGCCCGTCGTCGCAACTTGCATGACTTGCATCTTGTCATCGTGTAAAAAATGGAGGAGCAGTCGTCCTCAAAGGAGCAACACGGTACGGAAGGCCTCAGTTGAGTTGATGGCACGGTATAAAATACAGTGCCAAAACTGCACGGTATTACCAGTGTTTTCCATTTTCTCGACGACAGCCCGGAACTCCTTCCTGTTCCTGATCAACTCGCAAGGAGATTGCAGGCGCCCGACCCAACCATCATCAGGCACCTCCGCAGGCTGCAGTACCCTGGACTGGAACGGTTGCACAGCAGACGCGTTCCCCTGGGCTTGACAACGCGATGGTCGGATGGATGTTGTCGGGCTGCCCATTGGCCAGCACCCCGCCCGAGGAAGCTCGTGAAGCGACAGCACCCTGCCGCGAATCACCCGCCACATCCCAGCCGTCCCAGCAGAGACAAAGCCAAGATTGCGGCTGACGGACGATGGTCGGAGGAATGCTTGGAGAGCTGCGGTTGACTGAAAAGAAGCAGGTGCCAAGCCGCCGTGCCTGGTCTTGGTGAGCTTCGCTGCGGCACGGCAGGTCCTTGCGTGCGCCACGACACGACCCCAATGCCGCCAGGCTGACCACAGTTCCGGAACCCCGTTAGGCAGGTGGGAGCCAAGGTCTTGGGTTGCAGCGGTGGCCAGTCGGGGATGTGCATGCCGCCGAGCTGTCTCTCAGTTGCGGCTTGCGAGCGCCTGGGCAAACTGCAGCTGGAAGTAAATATTGGGAGCCTGCAGTTCTCCGGACAGGGGTCGGCGGGATACAAGAAGCGTGCCGCCTGGTTGTTTGTTGGTTCCGGCCGACTTCACTCCTTGGGTCGCAGTCAACCGCCAAAATGATCGACTGGAGAACCGTTTCGGCCCTGCTCGCCGGGGCCGCCGTGAGCTCGGCATGCACCATTCCCACCGAGCCCCTCGGAAACAACATTGCCTACCCCTTCCGTGCCCAGGTCCAGAATGCCACCCGGCCCGAGGTGCACAACCTGTACATGAACCTGCTCGAGGCGGGCGGCGGTGACCGGCATCTCTTCATTGGGCCCGTCGGTGTGCCCACGTACGACCTGACGCTGGTCGACGGTGTCATCAACCATGTCCCCAACGGCGTCCGGGCTGTTATTGGCGGCGAGGTATGTCTTGGGCTCTGACACTTGTAAGCCACTAAACCAACACCACCAGTTCTCCGAGATCGACCACACCACCAAGCTGTTCATGACTGGCCGCGGCGACTACCGGGCCGTCTTCCAGCCCACCTACGCCTGCAACCCGGACACGGATGAGCTCCAGATCGAGCTGCACTTTGTGACCTGGCAGAACCAGCCCACCGGCGGCCACATTTGCGTCCGCCACGCCTTCGAGAACAGCCACGAGTTCCGGTACTCGCCGCCAGGCAACACCCGTACGGCTCCCGAGTCCCATCCCCCTCTTCGAGGTCCGCTAACCCCCAAGCAGTAATCGACGTCGACCGCGAATGCATCAAAGTAACCCTCGTCGTGCTGCCCACGACCGGCCTACCGCCCCAAAGCACCACCCTCTCAACCAGCACCATCCCCGCCACCCCCTCCACCTCCACCACAAGCACCACCCCCACCTCCACCCCGACGGGTACCACCCCCAGCGGCGCCTTCACGGACCTCACGGCGCAGGGCTACCGCTTCCTGGGCTGCGCGCCTGAGGAGCGGTGGACGACCGACGGCCCGTTCCGCACGCTGTCGGGCGCGACCGAGTCGTCCGACGACATGACCAACCAGCGGTGCGCGGCGTTCTGCACGGCGCAGGGGTTCAAGTACGCCGGCACCGAGTGGCGCCGCGAGTGCTGGTGCGGCAACACCGTGGCGGCCACGCGCCAGCCCGCGACGACGCTCGCGAGCCTGGCCACCTGCGATTACAAGTGTACGGGCGACCAGGCGCAGTTCTGTGGTGGCGATGCGTGGTTGAGTCTGTATGAGAGGTGTGAGGCTGGGGCGGTGTGTGAGAATGTTGTGTTTACGTGAGAACGAATTATTGGGTGGTTGATTAGGGGGTGGCTGGTTCAGGTCCGATTAGCTTGAAAATGGATTTGGTTGAGAAGCGTGTGTCGGGACTCGAGCATGAATTGTAAAGAATAAGAAGTTAATCGAACTTGGTTGATGGTTCGAGCAGCAGTTGTCTGCCTCCGGCGAGGTAACTGCTGCGTAACGCCGTAAGGGCGGTTGAAGCGGCTCGGGAGTACTCGACGCCAACATGGCACCAGCAGTGTGAATGTGAGATCTCGTGTATTCCAGGTCCCAGCGTTTGGTATCAAACTCTTTTGTGAGGATTTGGAATCATGCCACCAAACCATGTCCGTGAGCGGAACAAATTCGGCGTGCTTGTTCTGATGAGAAATCAGCGAAGTGTGACGGCTGCAACCAGTACAATAATACGGTTATGTAATCTTACACAGGCTGTTCTTGAAGCCGAAAGAATGTGGGGCGAGCTCGTGTCATAACGCACTGACAAATCCCAAGGCCCTGAATTACATCATTTCTCCAGAAGAATCCACCTCCCGCGATCTTTGTGAAAGGGCCTTAATAAACCTCACCTTCCGCCAGCTTCAAACCCCACCTCCTTTCCAATGAACTCCAGACTACTACGCCCCGCCTTCAGGACCCTTCGAGGAACTCCATCAACCGCTATACCAACCGCTACCAGGCAATTCACAACCAGCTCGCCCAAAATGACTGTCCACAACATCGCTTCGTACGTCGCGCCTGTCCCTCCTCCCGGGGCGGCTTTGTCCCCCGCGTTGCTTGAACTGTGCCAGCAGCCGCTAACACATCCTCCCTCTCCAGGCTCGACCAGTTCAAGGAGACGCTCGCCAAGCACCCGGTCGTCATCCTCGACGCGTTCGCGACATGGTGCGGTCCTTGCAAGGCGATTGCGCCCACAGTTGCCAAGTACGTCCCACTCCGTCACCTCCCTCCCACCTTCTGCAGCATCGCAAGCTAACCAATTGACCTCCCTCGCGAACAGATGGGCCCAGGACCCGACGTACAAGGACAAGACCTACTTCGCCAAGTTCGACGTCGACGCCCTGCCCGACCTCGCCCAGGAGCTCGGCGTCCGCGCCATGCCCACCTTCTACTTCTTTAAGGACGGCGAAAAGGTTGACACGTTCACGGGCGCTAACCCGCCCGCCCTGCTCAACATGCTGAACAAGTACAACCCGGAGGGAGAGGAGACGGCTGAGGCGGCTGACAAGGCTGAGACGCCCAAGAGCGAGTAGGCGGGGACGAGGGAGGGACGAGTGGATAGGTGATGGGGATATTGGTGTGTGAGGGAAAAGGGGCTGCGTTATGGTGCACACCCGCGGTCTGTTACACAAAACAACATCATCACGGGGTATAGAGGGGGATGGCACACTGCTTTTGCGCCGAGGCTTTACGTTTCATTGTTGATACCAGTGGATAGGAGGATAGCTGCTAATCCCATCGTCCTTCAACTGATACCGGACATAGGGAGTCCGTTGCAAGGCTCTGCTCAGGAACTGCTTGGTGGTGGGTCGTAGTAATGTTGTTCGGGAGTCGTTAACGCGCCCCGTTTGTTCGCGTCCATGGCATGTGGGCAGTACCTCAGCGCCGCAATAAATGGGGACGTGGCTCCAGATTATGGGAGCACCGGCAGGGCAAACGAAACATGGAGCAAAAGCAAGCAATGCGCATGCAATCCGCATGCAACTCGTTTTAGCTTGTAATTCATATGTCGCAGTCAACGAACGGGGCAAGGGAAAAAACAACATCAAAAAGGAGGTCAACCCAGGTAGAGGTGGGAGGAAAAAGTGGGGGCCACCCGGGGATTGAACCCGGGACCTCTCGCAAACAGTAGCTGTAGGGTTGTCCCTAAGCGAGAATCATACCACTAGACCAGCGGCCCATGCTTGAAAGCAGTTATTATTTTAGCCCGCACAAAGGTCTTGTAAAGTGTGCTTTGGTTTCTTAGTCCGAGCCCCTGAGCTCCCTCTCCGACAAGGCTCAGTCAACGCCGAAATGGCTGCTTCGGAGACGAATAACACCAAATTGCGACAGCTATCATGTTCTCATCCGGCCAATGAAAAGGATTGGTATTTTGAGGCCTCTACATCACCTCGCTAGTTTCAGACCTTCAGGCTTCATAACTCAGGACTCCAGAAGCCCGCCAGCTGTTGATGATTCCTCGCTCTCGACAACGTTGTTGACCGACAGTCAGGAAAACCTGTGATAATGTGATCATCGAGTCTGGCAAGGAAGTTGTGGCAACAGAGTTGGCCGCCAACTCCTCAATGAGCATTCCGCTCGGAACGATACAAACTTGTCCGTTCTGGATACCGGGGTGGTAGTCCTACCCTAATGTGTTCTCATAGCAGTCTCCATGACTTCCACACACCCACCAAGACACGAGAAAAGCAACATGAGCACATACTGTAAAGCTGCCCATCAACAAATGACTACAACTCAGAATGACGAAACCGGCCTTCAAGCCCGACAACACGAGGTTACTGGGTAGGCATGAGATCATCAATGCTGCAAATCGTAGCGCTCCAGCGGGTTAAGACCGAGGGTGAGACGTCGATTAGGCATATTACGTCGGTTTTGGCTCAGCTTGAGCTTGAGGGCAGTAGGGGCGTGTGTGAAAGTTCCAAGCAAGGAGCTTGGAGAGATTTAATTGAGCCTTGTGTGTTGAACGAAGTGATATTGCTTTCCAGGATTGAGGAGAGAATGATCAGTTGGAGTTCTCTGATTAGCAGGCGAAGAGACTAGTCGCGGGTGTCACAGGACGCCGCGGATATTTTGGGAGTCGCGTTGGAAGGCGAGGGTTCAAGAGTCACTTCATGGGTTGATAAGAATAAATCCTAATTACAGTATGCATCGCGGCTTCAATAATGCCATGCAACCATCATGACGCACTGCTTGCATCGATACTCGCTGCCTAGGCCAAGAGGCGGTAGGGTCGCGGAAGCGGCCCAAGATCCGCGGAGATCGCAGGCCTATAGGGCCTCCAGGAGAAGTAGTAAAACAGCTCGATGGACCCGACTTCTCGCTCCTCCAACTCCTCGAGCACTGCAAAGCCATTCTCGAGCCGGTTAATGCGCTAGAACCTTTCGTAGATGTTGATGTACATCAGCCCGGGCGCTGCCCCGGCCAGCTTTTTCGCCGCGTCAAGTATGGCCTCTGGAGTCGGCGGGCCCCAGTCAGAGTCTGGCAATGGGCGATGGCCATTGACAGATAATTGCTTGAGATGGTGGAAACGACCGATGACTTCTTGGAGCACGTCCAAGTCGTAAAACCTAGTGAGTTCCGTGTTGAGTCCGATCGAGTAACTGTCGTCGTCCTGATGCATGGGTGTGCAAATCATGAGTCCCTCGAGCGACTCCGTGTTGGAGGCGACGATGTCGCCGAGAACTTCCTCCCGCCAATATTCTTCGTCGAGGTCGGGGACGGACCGGAAGATTGTATCGCGGTCCAGATCAAGTCCCAGCATCCGCAGCTTGATGGGTAGGCCTGGGTGCCGGCCTGGGTGGCCGCTATTGGGCCGAAACAGAAGCGACGGGTCACCGTAGCCGAGGTGGCGCAGATCATCAACGCAGAAGGCAAGCCTCCTCGAGAAGGACGGGTCCACGGCCCAGGCACAGAGAAACTCGTGCACGTCGAGCTGGTATATCGAGACCGAGAATCGGCGGAGGTTAGGGCAGTGCTGCGGCCAGAAGGCGTTGAAGACGATGCCAGATCGAGACTGCTCAGATGGATAAAGCTGGACGTCGTCCTGACCCCAATACTCTTGGTGGTTGAAGATATGCACTTCCTCGAGGTGGCTGACGTCGGTCAGCTTAGCCAGCGACGCGTGGCTCATGGGGAAAACACCCTGGCCGCATCGCAGCGACTGGAGGCAGAGAGGCAGCCCTCCAACAGCAGCGTATCCGCCGCACAATTGGTCGAAGAAATTCGTATCGTAGTTGCGCCTTGACCTGATGCTCTTTGCGGAAATGGAGAGTTCCAACGACCTGAGGCCGGGCGAGTGGCGTAGGATGTGAACGACGTTGCCTTTCCACCAAGCAAGGTCGCCGCGGAGCTGACTGAGAGTCAGCTGGTGCAGATTCGCAAAGCCGGAAAAGTTGTAGAGAGTAGCCGGCGAGCTGTCCGTCCTCAGCCTGAACAGTTCCACGCGGTCTGAGTGACCATAATAATGGATTGCCTTCAGCCGACTGCAGGATTCGTGCAGCGCAGCGACGGTGCCAGACATCAATCGCCATTCTTCAGGCCAGCTGTCGCGAAGGATGGATCAGTATAGGTTGTGTCATGAAGGTTGAGCTTCGACGTACACAAAAGTCTGGAGGGCAGGCATCCTGCAAAGCAGTCGCTGAACAGCCTCATTGAAGACTGTGCAGTCCCTGATTGCGGAGGTTCTTGGGGCGAGAGTCTTGACGTGTACCAGACCCAGGTTTCCTGGGTCGATTTCCTCGACGGGGAGGTCAAGGTCGCGGTAGAGGACTTAACTAAACTCGAAGAATAAGAGTGTATTGGTCAGGCAGAGATTGCGCAGCAGTTGCCGGCTTTGGATCTGCTCACCTAACTCAGCATTTCAAGAACTCAACGAGCGCAGTCACTGCAGGGTGGCTCCGTGAAATACTGACCTGGTCTCCCAATGCGCGCAAGATGACCGAGTTGGTCGCAAAGCGCGTTCCCGCCGATTCGTCCTCCATCACGATGTTCTCCATGGTCGCGGTCCGGTGGCCGGCGACGTGGAGTGATGGCCGATCCGGGTTGGTGTGCGGTTTTTGATCAGTCGGTCGATGAAAAAAAACAAAATGGGGAGTGTGCATACACGTGCGCACGCGCCGAGAAAGATTTTGGCTGTTTTGTGTTGGCACTGGCAATGGAAACTGGGACAGGTGGCTGCCACCGCGAGGCCATAGCCAAGGTATTCACCCTAGGCACCAGAGTGACGAGTCGAGATGAAATGCAATATCAGGTAGGTGACCAGTGGACCAGTGGCCCGCATTTTTATCTTGAGACCACTCGCAACAACAGTATCTCTTAGATTATAAAGTATACAAATGATGGTCTGAAACAAACGAGTTACCCATTTTCTTCCGCTCTGTATGGGGATTAATTAAGGGAAAGCCTGGAGGTTCACTTGAAGCCAGTTCAGCCCACTTTTCTGTAGAGAAAAGAAGGTAACATATAAATACACACATAAAACTGCTTAATAGGCCCCTCAGTTCCCGTTGTGCTTGGGGTTATGTTATTGGTGGGTGACAAGGCCCGGTTTAAGCCTTGTTTGCTGTGACTGTTTTTCTTTTGACGGTGACTGTATTTTCTCTGGCTTGCTTCTGAGTCACAAAACTTGATTGAGTGATAACAGATCAACAACTTCCAATTACCCAGAACCCTTGATAAAACAAAACATTCCTTCATTGCTTTAGAGTGGCCGAGCGACGTGTGGCTTCGTTAACACGAAAGCCCGCTCCCGTTTCCTCAGGTTCATGTTCCCAACCTTACACATGTGCATCCAGGCTGGCTACTCGACCAGATCTCAACCACTTCGATGCTGGTTGCATCCATAGTGACACTCGTCGAGTTGAGGCGCCGTGCAAGGTGTCTCGCGGGTATTATACGGCCGCTAACTCTTTTGTCGCGTCGCCGTCTTCAGGTTTACCTACTCATGTGTCTTTAGCTCCAGCACCCCCAGTGTGCTGTCGGCCAAGCGCCTGTCAACTGGAGGAACATCAATTGGGCTGTGTTTGTGCAATGATAGTTTCGCCGTTGTAGACGACTGATGCAGGAACCTGCATCCCAAGGACAGGAACGGAGGTCTTCCAGTTGCCCGGACTATCACCAGATGCCCATAGCGGCGCACAATAGGTAATGTTGAGGATACACAAGTTCCGTCTGTGATGAGTATATAGCTGTGCTGGCCTTCTCCAAGAGTATATAGGAGTTCCATCTCCATCGCCCCGGAATTTCTCAACCCTCAACCCCCCAGAGCCTCCGGGACATAACCTTGCAGCCTTCTGAACTTCTTCTCCCTGACCGTATTCCTTAGGTTCGTTCCTATCATTATGTATGAATATATTAATCCATATACACAGGCATGGTACTGTGTTTGCCTACCTCATCAACCGACCGCATCCCAGGTTGCTTGCCCACTCCTCTACAATCATCCGGAATATCACTCAACGCACTCATCCTCCCATGGCTTTCATACATCATCGGGCCATCAGCAGCTTGCACGTACGTATTCTCCTATGCCGGGGGCCCCCTATTCGTTTACCGCCAGCCCTGCTGTCGCTTACAATTCGGGGCATGCACCAGATCATACCTCGACAGGATCTTGGGCTCAGAATCATTGCTCCAACAACACCACCGCAGCTCACAGCGCCGGGTGGTACAGGCCATCCGTGAGCGGTGACTCATACCCTCACCGGAGTCAATCCGAAACCCAGGCTCAATACGACCCGAATTGTCTGAGCCCAAACAATTCCGAAACCTCTGAAGTTTCCCATACAAGCTCCCACGTCTGCTTTGCCTCCGTCCCACAACCACCTCCAGATATCCTCCCAACTAACTACCGTTCCCACAAAAGTACTCCCTCCCCAACCTCTCTCCAACCAACCCCGTCCGCCGCGTCCGCGCCTCCGAAGTCCGTGCCCAAGCAGCCGCCATACCGGCCGCCATCAAGAAACGCCCATACTACCCCCATGCCTTCGGCAACCATGAGCAGCTTCCCTTTGAACAGAACTCACAGCCACTGATCGAACACCCTTTGATGCCTGACGGAGAGATGCCCTGGCAGGAGGGCCAGGGGAGGCGGGCGGGGCCGGCGAGGATTGTGGTTAATGAATGGGATCGGTCCACGCCCGAGGTGGCGTATCATGATCCGACGCTGCCGAGGGCGAGGGACCGGGTGACGGGGAGATGGAGGGCGCGGCCTTTTTCGAAGGGGGTTTATCGGGAGCGGGAAGAGTTCAACTTTTGATGGTGGTGGTGGTGGGAGGGCAGAGGGTGTTAGTTGCTATTGAGAGAGACCGTCTTGGATGGGTTTGGGAGAGGACTTTGCCGGGATTACTGCTTACCTTAGACTTGTCATGGTTGAGGGTGAGGTGTTGTTTTTTGTACCCTTCTGTTTCCCGGCGTGGACCTCATACGAGGTCCCTGAAACCCAGAAATAAGGTAGATGTAGGATAGTTATTGTTATTCAATCTTCGTTCCAACCATGGATTCGTAGCATAATTATGTAAGACCAAGCGCACCGACAGCTGTTGGGCTTGGGATACCTTCCCCGGACCATTTTCGTCGCTCGGAGAGGCCTTTCAAGTTTCAAGGTCATACAACTCCTGAATTGCTAAGCAAGCTTCTCGCCGCCATCAAGTCAGCTTTGGCCATGTTAAAGCCATGACAAGAGCACTTCCAAGTGGCGCATCTGTTCACGAGGCCACCCCTCAGGTGCTTTCAGGCAATTAGCCGCCGTTGAGTGCCACCAAATGTCAAGCAATCAGGGGCCGCCCCGAGCGCGGCCTCGGGTGTGGCTCAGCGCGTGCTGTTGGTTGACGACCTGCAGGATGGGCTGGCGACAATTGGGTGGTCCTTCTGTGTAACGGCAATTTTCTTTGTTCGTTTTAAACAGCCTCATGCAAAGTTCTGCATCAGGGGCCGGGCGGGGGGGCGTCGAGTGTTTCTTGAAGTCAGGTGGTGAACATCCCGTGGTAAACAGATCAGAGGGCCATGATGGAGGCCTCAAGTTCAGTGGGTGTATATATTGTGCGCCCGTCTCTTCTGCTTGGGAACTCATTCCTTTCCTTCTACATGCATCCAACGTTTGCTTTAATTATATTGCCCACTCATTTCTGAAGTAACCCTTTTTGTTTACAAGGCTTACCAGGCGGCTTCCCCGCTGCACCCATGGACCCGTCCGGCTCCAAGGCACTTTCGTCTTTTGGCTTCACCCCATGGACCTCCAGTAATCGCTCAAGGGCTCCGTCATCACCTTCTACCTCACCTCCTTTCTCCCCATCTTGGTCTCCTTGGGCCACGCGCAGTCCAGTGAATTTCGGCTCGATGGACGAAATTCGCGCTAATGACTCTGTAAGCGCCGCCGCTATCCCCATGCATGAGCTTTCTACGGCAAAAGGGGATTTCCGGTGGTCGTGGAGCGAGGCGGACTCCGATTCGGATTCCGGTACCGCAACACCAAAGGCTGTGCCAGGCGCAAGGACCCCGGAGTATGACGCCGATGTGTCTGAGATATCTTATGTAGATCCATCTCTAAAGTTACCCTTTGTTGTCTCCCCATGAGATGAGCCAAAACCCCCTAACCATGCCCACCTGTAGTACTCCATGACTGAGCTCTCTGAAAACGACCCGCACCGGCGCATCGCAGCGTCTGAGGTGCGCGTGCAGGCCATCGCCATACCAAACACGGTGGTCCGAAGATGGGAGGGCTACCCGCACCGCTTCAACAACTACGAGGAGGTGCCCCTCGCCAACCCCCACCCGCTCATCGAGCACCCGCTGACCCTGAGCGGGGCGTACTTGTCTGGCTCGCCGCCGGGCCCGGCCCGCATCGTAGTCAACGAGCACGACCGTAGCACGCCCGAGACCATGTACCACGACCCCACCAAGCCTATCCCGCCGCGCAGCAGGTACCACCCGTTTTCCAAGGGCGAGTACCGCGGCAGGGATTCGTCGCTGCCGACGGGGCTGGAAGAGGGGTTCGGGAAGATGGGAATCTAGGGCTGGTGATGGCATGTAGGGGAGATGGCTCAGATGCTGGTCATACAGAGGCCCCCGTGCCAGAACAGGTTCCTGTTGTTATTTGGCCGTTTTGGTTGGGCTCGTGGTATAGACTGTTTGTGGAGCTATTCGGGATTGAGCCTCTCGTGAATCTGTTGACCAGACACAACACGAGATAGTTATCTGGGGAGGGAATATTGTAGCATCATCACTGTATGAACAGCCAGAATGGAAACACTTACTGTTCTACCATGAGCTCGAGCTTTTTTCTCTCGAAAATCTGCCATAATGAAGACAAAGGCCCCCTGGAACACAAGCCTATGTCTCTTCTTCCAGCCAGAGCGAACGTAGAACAAGAGGTTTCTCCCGCCCTCTCACTCTCCCCATACCACTTCCACCAAACCCTGCCCCCTCCCCAAATCTCAAGCAGTCCCCATATGCGCCCCCCCGCTCACATGCAGCGTCTGCCCCGTAATCCACCCCGCCTCCTCGCTCGCCAGCAGCGCAACAACACCGGCCACATCCTCGGGCATGCCAACCCTTCCCAGCGGGCTCCACGCCGCAATCCTTGCGTCAATCTCCTCCCAGCTCAGTGCGTCCCCGCCCCGGAGGTATTTCCGCGAGTTCTCGTAGTACATGTCGCTCCTGACGCCGCCGGCGGCGATGCAGTTCACCGTGATGCGCTTCTCTGGCCCGCCCAGGTCGTGGGCGAGGCACTTGACCAGGCCGGTGATGGCTGCTTTGGAGGCGGCGTAGATTGCGTGGCGGGGGACGCCCTGTCACACATTCATTAGTATGGATGATGGGGGGTGGGGGGGTGGGAGAGGGTGGATGGGGTAAAGACCATGATGGCGGAGATGCTGCTCATGAGGATGAGGCGGCCGCCGGGCTGCATGTGCTGGCCTGCCTGCTGGGCGACGAAGAACTGGCCTTTGACGTTGACGGCGAAGACCTGGTCGATCTCGGCGCTGGTGCTCTTGTCGAGGTCGGCGAAGTGCTCGATGCCGGCGTTGCTCTGTGCTTTGTGTTAGTCACTGAAGATGGGGAGGTTGGGACTTGGAGGGGATGTAGGGATACCATGACTATGTCGATTCTTCCGAGCTGTTTTTTGGTCTCTTGGAATAGGCGGGCGACGTCCTGGTCGTTGGAGACGTCGGCTTGCACGGTTATCGCCTTGACCGCGTGCTTCTCCCGGACTTGCCGGGCGACGTCCTCGGCGGCGGTTGCTGAGATGACATAGTTGATGGCCACGTCTGCGCCGTGGGCGGCCAGGCGGAGGGCAATGGCGGCGCCGATGCCGCGGCTGGATCCGGTGACTGGAGAACGTGTTACTGGCCGTTTGGGGAGAGGGAGCTTGAGTCTCATATTACCGATGGCAACCTTGCCCCTGAGATCTTGTTTGAATTCCGCCATTTCTTTTTGATTTGGTAGCAAGTGATGTTGGGAACTGAATCCCATAATGATGAACACCAACGCCTTGTTCTTTATGTACCAACCGAAAGGTCGCACAGCATACTTTGTCTCAATGTTCCGTGCCCAACATCAAACCCGGCTGCGAGGACGGGCTCCGTGGGGTTGTCCGCTGCACCGGAACGGCCGCTACTGGTCCAGCATCACATAAACAGCAAGAATAGTAAAATGCCATAAAACTCATTAATAGTAGAATATCGGCGCAAAATGTGTTGGGCTTGCCGTTTCTCGCCAGAGAGCGAAAAGGGGCTACGAAAACAAAGCCCCTGATTCACCAGTACCGGTATCCAGGGTTAGGGTTGTTGGTACTTGGAGACCAGAGTAGACGGCCGGAATGCGCCGGTATACTGTAACGGCAGATGCTTCGGCCGATAATAGATTGGCGGAAACGCGCCGGGGTCGGACCGGGCAAGCGGAATTTCGGCCGGTGCTGTCCTCGTTTTCGTCCAGTGGTTGCATGTGTTGGCGGCATCGGCGTGCGGGGTGCTCCACTGATTGCGAGCGCTTAACTCCGGGATTCGGTTTCGGTCTTGGGGGGCATAAAGGCGGCTTGGTTGCCCTGTTAGCTCCTCCGTGGATACTCTCAAGACCTACACCTCATCCAATACACACAGTACAACCCCGAAACTCGCAATTCTTGAAGAAGTTCCCCGGTTCCCCTACCAAACGGTTCATCGAGGCTTGAACTTGTCAACCCAAACATGCCCAACATTGTCGTCCTCGGGTAAGTCCGTACTACACTGGGGACAAGGACAATGACTAACCGAGACAGCGCCGGCGTGAGTGGCCTCACCTGCGCGCTGCTTCTGGCCAGGAAGGGCAATGCCGTGACGGTCGTCGCCAAGCACATGCCCGGCGACTATGACATTGAGTACACCTCGCCGTGGGCCGGCGCCAACGTGTTGCCGTAAGTCACACCCCACCTCTCGATATCCCCAACCGCAGCCTGTTGACACCACCCCC
The DNA here is from genome assembly GCA_033296685.1 of Parachaetomium inaequale. Lineage (NCBI taxonomy): Eukaryota > Fungi > Ascomycota > Sordariomycetes > Sordariales > Chaetomiaceae > Parachaetomium > Parachaetomium inaequale. Next base: position 21,869 of record MU854559.1, on the reverse strand, counting down.
TAGCATGAGCCTCGACAAAGACAGCCGCTGGGAACGGCGCTCCTGGCCCGAACTGCGCCGTCTCGCCGCCGAAGTCCCCGAAGCAGGGCTGCACGTCCAGAGTCAGTAACCCAGAGTTCTACCCTTCGCAAGGACTGCAAATCTAAACTTTCACCCCAGCCGCCCGCGTCCTCCGCCGCCAAGTCGACGTCAGCGCCGGCCTCAAAGCAATCATTGCCGACGGCCTCTACCAGCTCTCGCCCTGGTACAAGGAGGTCATGGACAACTTCCGCGAGCTGCCCGCGGCCGAACTGCCCCCCGGGATCCACTCGGGCTGCGAGTTCACGTCGGTCTGCATCAACACGGCCGTGTACCTGCCCTGGCTGCAGGGCCAGTGCGCCAGGTACGGCGTGCGCTTCCGGCGCGCTGTGCTCAAACATATCTCGGAGGCTACGGCCATGAGTCATCATGCAGGTGGCAAGCCCGCGGACGTGGTCGTCAACGCGTCCGGGCTGCTGGCGTGTCGGCTGGGCGGGGTCATGGACCGCACGGTGACGCCCGCGAGGGGGCAGATTGTGCTGGTGCGGAACGAGGCCGAGGGCGTCATGCCGACGACGAGCGGGTGCGCGGACGGGGACGAGGAGATTGTGTACGTGATGCAGCGGGCGTTGGGGGGTGGGACGGTTTTGGGGGGCACGTATATGAAGGGGAGCTGGGAGCCGAATCCGGATCCGAATATGGCGATGCGGATTATGAGGCGCGCGGTTGAAACGCACCCGGAGCTGACGGGCGGGAAGGGGGTCGAGGGGCTGGATATCATCCGGCACGGCGTTGGGCTGCGGCCGTTGCGGGAGGGCGGGGTGCGGATTGAGAAGGAAGAGATTGAGGGGACGTGGGTGGTGCATAATTACGGGCATGCGGGCTGGGGGTATCAGGGGAGTTATGGGTGTGCTGAGCGGGTGGTCGAGCTGGTGGATGAGATTTTGGGGACGACGAAGCAGGCGTCGAAGTTGTAGATGTGGTAGAAACTAAGCAACGAGGCTTTCTACTTGACAAGCTCAAATTACCACAATCCCTTCAGTTGCTGTTTGGTGGTTGAGAAGGGGCGGTAGTGGTCAACAATGAATAAGGGGTAATAAGCGCCACCTGCCAGCATCCGCCAAGACTGCCAGCTGCAATCAAGCCCCGGCAGCTCCAAGCTCCAATGCAACGAACGCGTCCTCACTCAAACCACCACCCAGACCGTCGACGGCAACCATGGCGGACCAAAACCCGCCAATCCACCTCCGCGTGGCCCGCTTCGCCTTCGACATCCTCAACGGCCGCCATGCCCTCTCCAAACTCATCCCGCCCCTCCTCTTCCTCGCCGACGCGCTGCTCTGCGCCCTGATCATCTGGAAAGTCCCCTGTAAGCTGCCCCTTCCGAGCCCCTACCACCGCAATGCAAACTAACTCACCATAAAAAGACACCGAAATCGACTGGACCGCCTACATGGAACAAATCTCCCAAATCGTCTCGGGCGAGCGCGACTACACCCACATCCGCGGCGGCACCGGCCCGCTGGTCTACCCAGCCGCGCACGTCTACATCTACACGGGGCTGTACCACCTCACCGGTGAGGGGGCGGACATTTTGCTGGCGCAGCAATTGTTTGCGGGCGTGTACATGGCCGCGCTGGCGGTGGTGATGGCGTGTTATTGGCAGGCAAAGGTACCTACCTCAAACCAAAAACAGATCGTTGGCATGTTTGTTGGTGGGGAGGCTAACTTGATGCCTTACAGGTCCCGCCGTACGTCTTCCCACTGCTGATCCTCTCGAAGCGGCTGCACAGCATCTTCGTCTTGCGGTGCTTCAACGACTGCTTCGCGGCCCTGTTCCTGTGGCTGGCCATCTTTTTCCTGCAGCGCCGCTCGTGGATGGCCGGGGCGGTGATGTACACGCTGGGGCTGGGCGTCAAGATGTCGCTGCTGCTGGTCCTGCCCGCGGTGGGGATCGTCTTGCTGCTTGGGGCGGGGTTCGCGACGAGCCTGCAGCTTGCGGCGATGATGGGCCTAGTGCAGGTGCTCCTTGCCGTGCCCTTCCTGGCGAACAACCCCTGGGGCTACCTGGGGCGCGCGTTCGAGCTCTCGCGGCAGTTCTTCTTCAAGTGGACTGTCAACTGGCGGTTTGTGGGGGAGGACGTGTTTCTCAGCAGGGGGTTCTCGCTCGCGCTGCTGGGGCTGCATGGCGCGGCCCTGGCTGTGTTTGTCACCACGCGGTGGCTGAAGCCCGCACGCAAACCGCTGTCGCGGCTGGTTATTCCAATCGTACTCGGCAAGTCGCCGTTCACGGGGCAGGAGCAGCGGGCTGTGTCTCGCGACGTCACACCGCGGTTTATTCTGACGGCTATTCTATCCGCCAACGCCGTCGGCCTCCTCTTTGCACGCTCCCTGCACTACCAGTTCTACGCCTATCTCGCCTGGGCGACCCCGTTCCTCCTCTGGCGCAGCGGCGCCCACCCGGTTCTGCAGTATGTCCTGTGGGCGGCCCAGGAGTGGGCGTGGAACGTGTATCCCAGCACGCCGGCCAGCTCCGGCGTCGTCGTCGGTGTCCTGGCCACGACGGTGGCCCTCGTTTGGTGGGGCGGTCGGGAGGACTGGGAGCCACGAAGGGGTGCGTTGAAGGGTGCGGCTGCAACGCGGTGATCGGTCATGGTTTGTTGGGTCGGTCGGCTGCGGTCTGCTCATGAACCTTCCTCCTCCGAGTCACTGGGCGGCATCTTGCCGACGGTCGAGTCCTCGTCTTCGTCCTCGCCGTATGTGTTTTTGACGAACTTCTTCGGCCTGGGCGTCGGTTAGCAGTGGCTCGCCCATCCAATGCGCATGGAGAGCATACCAATACGGCTGCTTCCGCCACTCCTTCTCGTCGCGCACGATGTTGATGATCTCGCCCATCACCCTGCTGGTCTTCAGCCGCTCCTCGGCCGACGCCAGGTCGACCAGCACATAGCCGCTGCGGCGGATGAAGATGGTGTTGCGGAACTTGGGCTCGAGCTCGACGATGGCGGGCTTGCCGCTGGGCAGCTCGCACGTGTAGAGGCTGTTGCCCTCGGCCTTGACCACGCGCGCTACGAACTGGGTCTCGGTCAGCTCGTCGGGGGGCGTCATGGACTCCTGCGCGGCGGCGAGCACAGCGGCGCGCTTCGGTTTGCCCATGTTGCGGTTTGACGGTTTGCAGCTTGCGTCGTGCGAAAGTACCTCGAACTTATCGCCAATGGAATCACCCCGCCGCCATGGAATTTTAGGTTTGGTGGGGCACTCCGCTGCCCCCCAACACGCATAACCGCGTTAGTCACAACCAGCCGTCGTCATCGCCTGCATCTCCATCGCGCTGCTTTTCGTGCAGTTTCCATGCAATATTTACAGCGCCTGCCAGCTGCATCAGTAACCTGCTGGGACGCTCACCTGGAGAGACGATGCTACGTCACGTCTTCAACGAGTGCCCGGCAGCTCGGGGCCGACACCGGCAGCAGCCCCCGGGCGGGACCCCGCTTGCAAAGGCGAAACGTGCGGTCAGCGAGGATCGACAGCGCGGCCCAAGGGGGGCGCTGCGGGGCCGAACATCGCCTTCATCCTGTCTCTTTCATCCAGTGTGAAGAGTAGGACCCTGAAAAGGGACCTGGCGGTCTCGTCTCCACATTCAGACCCTGCAGAGCAGACAACTTGAACCCTCCCATCCTCTCACCATCTCACTCACTTCACCTCTCACCTCACATCTTCGATCCAGCTCGCCTCTCACCTCCGCAGCCGCCAACATGGGATCGACACTGCCCATCGCGCTCCCCGCGCTCAAGACGAGCCCCAAGTTCATCTTCTTCACCGACTTCGACGGCACAATCACCGTCCAGGACAGCAACGACTACATGACCGACAACCTCGGCTTCGGCACCGCCCTGCGCAAGCAGGGCAACGAGGACGTGCTGTTTGGCCGCCGCGACTTCCGCGACTCGTTCCGCGACATGCTCGACAGCGTCAAGACGCCCTTCAACGAGTGCGTCGACATCCTGCGCAAGAACATCACCCTCGACCCGGGCTTCAAGGCCTTCTTCGAGTGGGCCCGCGAGCACAACGTGCCCATCGTCGTGCTGAGCGGCGGCATGACCCCCGTCATCCGCGCCCTGCTGGCCCACCTGCTGGGCGAGGAGGCCGCCGACACGCTGCAGATTGTGAGCAACGACGTTGCGCCGCGGGAGGGGAAGAGCATCAACGAGGAGGGCGGGTGGCAGATTGTCTTTCACGACGACAGGTGAGTTCCAGTGGGTAAAGATTGGTGGATATGGGCAGGGATGCTGATGAGACGGCAGCGGGTTCGGCCACGACAAGTCCCTCGAGATCCGCCCCTACGCCCGGCTCCCGGCCGAGGAGAGGCCGGTCCTCTTCTACGCCGGCGACGGCGTCTCCGACCTGTCGGCGGCCAAAGAAACCGACCTGCTGTTCGCCAAAGCGGGGCGGGGTACGTTTTTGCTAATCTTTGACCCTCACGCTGCCATGCTGACCGTTACCAGATCTCGTCACGTACTGCGAGAAGGAAAAGGTCCCCTTCACAACCTTCAACGACTTCTCCGACATCCACAACACCGTCAAGGACATTGTGGCCGGCAAGCTCACCGTGACCGAGGCTGCCACAGGCAGGAAGTGAGGCAGCAGACTCTCGCGCAGGTTCGTGGGATATAAAGCGAAATAGAACGATAGACGATAGATAGACGCATTCATGAATCCGAGCACTTCTCAAGAACATCAAACATCAACCCCGGGAGCAGCTCCCGCCTCTCCACCCTCATCCTCGATCAGCGCCTTCCAGCACACCAGCATGCCCCCAACCAACCCGGCAATGACCACATACATAACCACCGGAGCGCCCAAGTGTGCAACCAACTGGACCGTCAACAGCGCAAGCATCTCCCCCGCGTATCCAAACGCAACGACGATCCCCACCCCGCTAAGCGCCTCGTCCTCATCCATCTCACGCTTGAACACGCCCACTACCCACGGATACACCGGACCCAGCATGAACCCAACCACGGCAGCTGCTGCTGCCGTTGTATGCCCAGCCATACCCCATGTGAGAAAAAGCCAACATGACAGCAGAAGCAGGAAACAGCCGGCAGCGACCAGTACTGCGCGGGAGACGACAGCCTGCTTCGCCCGGATATGCTGCTCGCGCCGTGGAGGAAGCATCATAAAGAATCGGCTGATGGCGACGCCCGTCCAGAAGGCGGCTGCTGCCACATGAACGATGTGTTTCTGTTCCCCGACGGACGGCGACAGCGAGACTAGCCCCGCGGGGAGGGCAACTAGTGTGCCGTGGTGGGCGAGGGCCAAGAGGGCGGTGAGGGTGGTGATGCGGCTTGCGGGGGGCGGATATTGGGCGTTGGTTTCGCGGTGGAGGGGCTTCTCGGGTCGGGAAGCGGGTGGTGGTGGTGCTGGTTGAGGGGTGTGGGTGCGGTGGGTTTGGGTCTCTGTGTCGCCGTGCATCGGACCCTTGGGGTGCCTGCCACACTCGCCTGCTCCATGTCTGTCGGGCCGAGGTGAGGGGAGAAGGGAAGCGGCGGTGGCTAGCCCCAGGACTAACACGGCGAGGTGCTGCCCCTTTCGGCCCGGTATCATCATGGTGGCCCTGCTATCAGCTGTGGTGCTTGCCGCCACGGCTGTCCGCAGCACGGCACCCAAGGCAGCTGTCCCGTGGAGAAGGCCCAGCGTTGTTGTGCGGCTGCTTGAGAGGGTGGCGATGGTGAGACTGAGCGTGTTGCCCACACCAAGGAGGAGATGGCGCAATACCGCACAGGGGACAGTCTGGCTCCATGAAGACGGGAGCGTTAGCGCTGAGGCGTGAGCGCCAGCAATCAGCAAGCTAGCGAGCGCGAGGATCGAGGAGGGAGGGAACCGGGCGCATCGGACGATGGGGTCGAGGAAGGCCGCGGCGAGGATACATGCTACCGTGAAGGGGAAGATGGTGCGAGCGGAGGAGACGAGGAAACTAAAGGGAAGGGGACGGTTAGTTGCTGAAGATATTTCATAGGGGGTGAGACGGAGAGGATGAGGTACCTCTCCAAGGATGCTGCCCGGGGCGGAGGAGGATATGTGATGTCGTTAACGCCGATTAGGAGACCAGTAAGACACAGTGACGCGAGGCGGATAATGTCGATGGGTTGCCGTGATTCGGCGGGCTCTTGATGGTCTGGTTCTCCCCTCAACCGAGGTCTTGTCTTGGGGAGGGCTGCGTTTGGCTTGGTCGCCATGGAAGTAAAAGCCTGGACTCTTCTACCTGTTGGCGAGCTGGAGGATCAAATCAAATAGCAAGAGAGGAACAGCAGCCCACTGCCGTTTTCAAATCTCCCCCTTCGTTCCAGGAACCAGAGAGACGTGGAGTCATACTTATCATGGCGGGTTACCATCTACATCTCAAGCAGGAACATTGGCGAGGCTAAGCCAAAGGCGAGCGGGTCTGATATGAAATCACGCTTCAGCCGACACACATATCCTGCTCGTCGAGAGCGTGTCTGCTCAAACATTGATCAAGCGTGACATCGTATCTCAAGCGCAGTTACCTAAAGGGGCAACTCCGCGGTCACCGCAGAGGAGTGGATCAGGGACGGCGATATCAGTCAAGGGACATCAGCAGCGGACTTGCTCTTTAGGACCACACTTCCCCAGGACCGACATATTGGTGTCAGCGAGGATGATGTAGGACAATCTGAGGTCTATTATTAGGCTTGTGGGGTCCCGCCCCCCGGCCTCTAGGCTTTGTACTGAAAATCCAGCTCGATATGTTTAAAAGTTATCAACACTCCTGACTCCCTAGTCACCCTTGGTCCCGCTACATAGGACGGCTTAACTGCCTGACGCCATGCTATCTCCCTGCCGCATCCTTCCAAGTACGAGATGTGCGATTTACGCGGTGGGGAAGCTGGGATTAAGTGGGATCAGTCGAACCTGGAAACCCCTGACACCCCATTCTCGTAGGAGGATCTTGGTCCTCTGCGTCAAGGTCTGCATTGCCCGGAAATCCGTGCTGACATCCGGGGTGAAGAGGATGAGGACATCCCCAGAGTAACTCAGCACAATAACGGGCCGAGAGGTGTGGAAGGACAAGCCCGAGCCTGCCGCTTCGGCGCTCAGTGCCTCGAAAAGCCCCTGTCCCCATCGGTCGACAATCCGCCTGATATCCCGGCCGTTTCTCGCAGCCACCAGGGCACGCACTTCGAGGTCGAACGGGAAGCGTGAGCGTTGTTCGGGTGTAGGGTGCCTAGCAGCCAAGGCGGCCTGCAACGTGGTCATGGGGTCTGGCTGACCGGCATATGGATCCCCGAGATACGGCATGATGGTAAGGCGTTTGATGGTGAGAGGAGGTTTGAAAAGGTGGTTGCAGTTTGTTGTTCTGGAGCGGTGCGTTGAAGGAAAATGTAGGAAGCTAACCTAGCTAAGGGGTTGGCGTGGCGTATTTAAGCTCGGCGTGTTCTTCTTCGTGTCCTCACCACCATGTTTGGAATGGCTGGTCAGGAGGCCATGTGAGCGGAGGCATATGATTCCAGGTACTAACTACTAAATTGATTCTGAACCTCACACGTTGTCATACATGGCCATGATGAAAGAAAAGGGAGTCTTTACGGTTACAGAGGTCCAGTTTATTTGGATTTATAAGATTGAGTCGGCAAGCGCGCTTTTTCCCCCGGCGAGGTCCGTCGAGTTTCCTACACCCTCTCTCAGTCATGTCAGGAGTCCAGCAGTGACATGGTTCATGGAGTGCGGTGACGGGTTCGGCAGACAGATCCAATATACGGTCCCCCTGACTCCCCATGATGGCCCCATCTTTGATGTGTGGTTCCACGCTGGATGGCTGTAAAGGCCACCTCTCCGAAAGCGTGGTACAAGATCTAGGAACAACAGTTCACCTCGCTGTGACCAGAGAAGGCATGTACGAGTCCAAGTCCAACGCCACTACAACTCTCCCACTACCCGGCGCTGTCAGGGACCGAGGGCAAGGTGAGTTTCCCCATTGAGATCACTACAAGATGCCATAACAAGTTTATATCTTGATTCACGATAATTGTGGCTAGCGATTAACTTATGCTATCATTCGTTCGAGTCGTCAAACTGAAGCTGAGCGAAACCAGCCCCTATTCCACTCAGGGGCTAGTCAGATCGGGGTTAGGGTTATTATGACGTCTCCAAGGCGGTGAAGAGTGCCGCGGCAGAATGCAAGTCGATGTGGGCATTGCGAGCTCCCTCCTCCTCGGCCGAATCCGCACGTCGAGGTTCCAAGCCCGCCGGGCGCGCTGCAAGTCCAATGTCCGCCCACACAGCTTTCCGCCTGGCCGCGCGCCCTATACAAAGAGCGTCATTTCTCCCTCAATTGGCGGCCGCTGCAGCGCAGAAACGTCTGTCACACCGCCCGCAAATATGCCTGCGCTGCAGCATCGCCGTCCGCCTCGGGACCGGCCCCGGTCGGACCCGGCTCTTCTCGACTTCTCCCCCGCCGCCACGGCAGCCGCCGCCGTGGCAGCCAGGTCCTGAAGACGGCAGTACCACACCGGAGCCGGAATCCACAACCCCCAAAGATGCCTCGTCAACCGCAGCATCACCATCATCACCGGCCGAACAGTCCGAACAACATCCCCAACCCGAGCCCGCTCCCACCACCCCCCCATGCGAACCACCCTCCCCCGAACCAACCGCCGAACCCGACTCAACCCCCCCGCAACCCGACCAAACCGCTCAAACCGAGCTCCCCTCCCAGCAAGACCCCTCCCTCCCCTCCTTCACCGAAACCCACCGCCACCCCCTCTCAGCCCGCTTCAGCACCTTCATGGACAACCTCCAGTCCCGCGCCGTCACCGCCACACAGACCCTCAACGACCTAACCGGCTACTCCGCCATCGAAGCGATCAAATCCCGCAACACACAACTCGAAACAGAGCACGCCGCCTCCCAAACCCGCCTGCGCGCCGCCAGGCACGACTACAAAGCGCTCACCTCCCACCGCGCGGCAACCCAGCGCGAAGTCACGACCCTCCTCGCGCGGAAAGATACCTGGAACCCAACCGACCTGGAGCGCTTCACAACGCTGTACCGGCTCGACCACGAGCTGGAGACGCATGTTGCGGCCGCCGCCGCGGAGCTGACCGACGCCGAGACGGACGAGGCGCGGCTGAGCGGGGAGCTGAACGCGGGGATTCTGAAAAGATACCACGAGGAGCAGATCTGGAGCGATCGGATCCGGCGGCAGTCGACGTGGGGCACGTGGGGGTTGATGGGGGTGAATATACTGCTGTTTTTGGTGCTGCAGTTTGTGGCGGAGCCGTGGCGGCGGAGGAGGCTGGTGAATGGGATTGCGGAGAGCGAGAAGGGGGTCATGGAGGAGGTGAGGCGGGAGTTGGGGGCAGTGAAAGCTGCGCTGGAGGCGAGCGGGTTGCGGGAGCGCGAGGCGGCGGCGGTTGCTGCTGCTGCTGCCGAGGCCGCTGCTCTGGCTTCTGCGCCGGTGGAGGAGGTTGCTTTTGACGGGAGCGGTGAGGGGGCGGCTGTTGCTTCCCCCGAGATAGTGGCCCTTACGGAGGCTGAACAGTGGGATGTGCCGAGGAAAGCGTGGAGGGAGGTTCTCGCAGAATTCTGGGAGGACCCCGAACTGCTCCGCGAGGCGGTGCTGGATCTGTCCAGCGACCGGCGGGTAGACCTGCGGATGCGCGATGCGTCCCTCATCGCTTTGCAAGGGGCCGCAGCCGGCGCCACCGTGGCAGTGGTGCTCGCCTTTTCTTTGTTGCGCAGCACCTGATTTCGAGTCCCCTCACCACTCAGCGTGTTGTGCGTGTAGAACTGACCTGTACATATTGATATGTAATGCATGTACAATATTCAAGACCATATAGACTTTAAACCTGTCTTCGGCGTATCCGTTACAGTCCCGGCAAGCAAAGACATGTACGAAAACCCTCAAATGACTTTATTAGGCATGCCCTCGGTAAATAGGACGGCGACGCAGATAAACGAATCCTGGTTGGTATTGTACCGCTTCCCGGCGGCGTCTCGCAATACAAGAAAAATGACTTGGATAAAGCACCCGTCTCGATCCATCTACTCCGGGGCACACAACCACGACCGGGGCCGTGTCTCTTTTGCGGCCTCGTACCCCCTTCCGCTCCCAAACGTCTAGCCCGAGCCCGGCTCAAATCTGCCCGCCCTCAACATACCGCCATCGTCCTTCTACTCCCCACCGACGACCCAGCAGGTCGATTATGAAAGGGTACCTCGGCACGTCGAGTGTATAACGGAATGCCAGGGCGCATAGATGTTCGCAAAGTCATAGCCGAGTAATCCATGGTCAAGCAGCTCATCCTCAACGGCCCACCGCGAGACCAGTCCGTACGGGCTCTTCCACTCCCTGCTACAGGCATCGGCGTCTCGTACCCGGCACTCTCTCTTTCTACTCGAAATCCGCCGTGTACGAGAAGCCGCGGAACTCCTCCTGCATGGCTTGCGATAGCACTACGAACAACACATTAGCAACCAATAAACACCGTTTCAAGAATAGAAAACAAAAACATACCAGACTGCACCGGCGTCAGCACGGGCGTGACGCTCGTAAACTCGCTGTCAAAGTTGCTCGTGTCGGTGGCGCTCTTGATCTGCGGCAGGAAGGGGGGCGCGACGCGCTTGTGGTAGATGTCGTCCCAGACGATGTTGCGGAAGAAGGGCTGCGACATGACCTCCTGGGCGTCGGTGGGCCCGCTGCCCAGACGCTGGTCCGGCTCGCGCGTGAGCAGCTTCTGCAGGATCGACACGCTGTCGCGCGGCATGTGGATCGGGTACAGCGGCTCGTCGGCGAGGATGGCGTCGTAGATCTCGTCCTCGTCCTCGCCGCGGAACGGCGACTGCTGCAGCAGCATCTGGTAGATCAGCACGCCGAAGGCCCACCAGTCGACCGCGCGGCCGTATTTCTTGTCGAGCAGAATCTAAGGCGTTTGTTAGTACCAAGCTATCAGCGGGTATATGAGAGCTAGGACATACCTCGGGCGCCATGAACTCGGGGGTGCCGCAAAAGGTGCTGGTGGTCGAGCCGTACCACATATCTTCCTTGCACAGACCAAAGTCGGCAATCTTGATGTGGCCGTCGAGCGTCAGGAGGATGTTGTCGAGCTTCAGATCACGGTAGATGACGCCGTTTTCGTGGAAGTACTTGAGCGCCAGGCACACCTCGGCGGCGTAGAACTGGGCCCGCTTGGTGCCAAACTGTCCGCGCTGAATGTGCAGCATCAAATCGCCACCGCTAATGTACTCCATGACGAAGTAGACTCTCGTCTCGGTCTGGAAGCACGCATGGAGGTTGGTCAGGAACGGGTGGCGCTCGCGGTTGGCGATCAGGAAGACGCGCTTCTCCGACTTGATGCTCTCGACCTCGTCGTTCTCGATGATGAACTCCTTCTTGAGCACCTTGATGGCGTACAGCCTGCGAGAACGCTTCGTCTCGGCAAGCATGACCTTGCCAAAGTTGCCCTTTCCGAGCACAGCAAGGAAGTTGAAGTGGTCGAGGCCGATCCGCTGGCCTGTGCCGGGATCCGTGGCGGACGGAAGGGGCTTCTTGGTTGGCGCTGGGATCCCAGACACAACAGCCGTCTGCGGTTCCACGTGGGCTGGGACGGCTTGCGGCTTGGGCGTCGCGGCAGGCGGCTGCTGCTGCTGTTGGTACATCTGCTGCTGGGCATATTGCTGCTGGGCCACCTGTTGCTGCGTTGGGCGGGCCTGGGCAGGCGGCTGGCCTGGGTGCACACCAATGTTGGCGTAATCCGCCGGGTTGTACTTGCGTTGCTGCGGCTGGCCATACGGCTGTTGCTGTTGTGGTGCCGCGCCATATTGGCTCTCCTCTTGTTGCGTTGGTCGTCCATAGCCTCCCGGAGCGCCATAATGCCCTGGGCCGAAATCGGGGATCTGGCCGACCTGTTGCTGGGACGGGGTGGTCGGTTTGGGTTGCATGGCTGCAGCAGCAGCAGCTGATGCGGTCGTCGAGGAAGTCGACGGCCGGTCTGAGCCAAGCCGCTGTGGCGAGGTCTGGTTGTACATGAGCTTGGCGGCTTCGGTGGCCTCAGGGGATGCAACTTGGGGACTGTGGGAAGATGGCGAATAAGAGGCACCCGACTGGGCGCTGCTCGTTGTGCCCTTGCTCCCTGCCCTTAAAGTCCTTTCGCTCATGGAGGATGCCTTCTCCTGGCGTGTCTTCTTTGTCGACCTGATGCCCTCCAGAATCTGGTTTGCCACGGCCATGGACATGCCGCAGAAGTCGGGAACGAGGTGCACGCACGCAGCGTGAGCAGTGAGGCCGCATTCTAGAGACATGGGTCAGTTTTCCGAATCGCGCGACAAAGAGCGAGATAAGCACAAGGCAGCGAGCGGTACGTACCTGCGCATTTCCTCGAGTTCTTCTTGCCAATCGGGAGCATATAACCGCAGTGGCAGCACCAGTTGGCTGTGAGGTTCGAGAAGGGCTGGAAGCGGTGAGGAATCCGGTGGTTGATTTTCTCCTCGTCGGGGTCGGTCTCGGCGTTGCTCTTGCTGATACACTTGGTGACGACGCTCGTGTAGCACTTGGTGTGGCATGTGTACTTGCAGTCTTCGCACTGCATGCCTGCCGAGTACTTGAGGAAGTCTCCGCAAAGAGCACAGCGCATGATGTTGTAGAACTGGCGCTGGACGAACTTGTGGCCGTACATCTCGTGCACCTCCTCCTTGCGTTGGCGGACGGCGCCCTTGCGGTTGAGACCGGCATCCATCGGGCGGGCCTCCTTGTTCTCCTTGACGAAATTGAGGCTCAGCTGGATCTGCCCCGTGGGTTCAAGGTTGAACCACGCATCGATCGGCTGCGACACAACAGGGGCATTTCCTCCCGGCTGCGGCGCAAACGACGACTGGCCCGGCGATGTCGGCGGCCCGGCGAACTGGGGGCTCTGGGCGCCCATCGGGAACTGTGGCGGCGCAGGCCTGGGGCCAGAGCCCAAACGGTCTGCTGATACCCAACCTGTGCTGTTTGTCTCGGCCTCGATCCTCTTCCGACGGAGCTCCTCGACAATGTCGGATATCCTGACCCACAGCAAGCCAATGGGCAGGGCGTGCTCTCCGGGCTTATCGTAGACGGTAAGCTCGATCTCGTTTGCCTTGTCAACAAAGATACTGTGGAACTCGGCTTCCCATCTGTCGGTCCGCGACGCTCTCGTTCTAGCCGCAATTTGGTCCTCCACCTTGATGGCCACGAATGTCTCGGGAGCACGCGAAAATCGGCCCAGCGGAAGATGGTCGACATCCTTGACGGACAGGACACGGATGGAGAGTTGGCCGGTCAGCGGCTTTCGCAGATTTGGCATGTTGATGCTATCATCTGTGGGCTCCGGGTTAGCAGTTATGCGGAAAGAGAGGCCAGAAATCAACGTACCGTCCGGTGAATCGGCGTCCATATCGATGTGCAACTCCTCGTATCTCTTGAGCGCCTGCTTCAGCAGCACGATCTTTTGGCCGCTCTCGATCCGCCGAGCGGCGGCATCTGCCCTGCTCTTCTTGTCCCCCTCCATCTGGTAGAGCTGCACCATCTTCTCAATGCCCTTGAGGTACTGCTCTTCGACGTTGAGCTTGAACTGGATCTGCGAGAGCATGAGCTGAATGCGGGGGCCCAGGTACGGCGTATCGAATTTGATGAGATCTACAGCACGCACATGTCAGCACAGTACCAGGGACTAGTCGTCGAGTTGGCTGGCTTGTCCTACCGAGCTTGGTGAAATTTGGCCGGGCCTTGGGCATCGCCGAGTGCGGAGGCTGGCCCGGGAACGGCCCCCGGGGAGGCATCAGATCGCCTTGGCCGTACTGTGCATAGCCAGAGGCGTCCTTGGGAGGCGGCGCCGGGGCGCCGCCCTCCTCGCCTCCCTGCTCCGTACTCCTGAACGACCCGAGCGTCGACCCTCCCAGGGACATGTTTTCGACCGAGTGCCCGAGGCGGCGCATCTGCAGCTCGCGGAGTCTGTCCTCGAAGAACTCGAGGTTGCGGCGCCCCTCGCGCATCTGGGTGTCGAGCTTGGAACGGACGGCTTCATTGTTGGTCTGCTGGCGCATGAGATTGGCGGCATGGATCAGGGCCTTTTCACGCTCGACCTTCTTAGTGATGTCCAAGATCTTCTCGTCGTCGTTCATCGTGGCGGTTGTGTTGCGCGGCGGGGCGTGCAGGGGAGGGAGGCGGGGTTATCGGTGATGCTGGAGCTGGCTGGGTGAGATGTGCAGGACTCTGTTTTCCCCTTTCCTTTCCTCCCGAACAGAACAGGCAGGGAATGGGTTGCTCGCGTGCCGGGCCCAAGCAAATACCGGTCGCGTGGGAGCGGCACCGATGGGCGATGTTGGGTATTGGGTGTTGCGAGCGGTTGCGGGATGTCGTCAGCGACGAATTATGGCGGGGTTTTCTGTTTCGCAAATGCTCGCAGCCCTTGTTGATGCAAGCAGACGGGGCCGCGCTACCGTGCTTCGCAGCAAGTTAGCGGGGGTGGTTCGACAGGGAAGTTATCAAGCGCCTGGTTCGGGCCTGAGATGCGGCCAGTTGCTGCCTTGGAGGAACCCGGAGAGGACCAGGCCTGTGAGGGAGGAAACAACAAACAAGCAGGTGCAGCAAAAATGGAACCTCGGAAAGTCTCCTGCACGGCGACCGTTCCAATCCCAAGGTGGGCATGAGCTAAGCTTTACCTCCACCCGAAACGGTTCTTTGTGTCCTTTTCTCGCCCCCTCCACGCCTTTGTTGTGGAATCGAGACGGGCCGCGCAGTGGTTTCGGCGAGCTGTTTGCTGGTTCCTGGAATTGCAGGATGGGCGCTGCGGGGTTGATGAAGTAACTTGAACCTGGAACACCCACCTCGGGTCGTAACGAGGAAGGAACTCAACCGAGAACTCCGATACCTACTGTACCTAGGTAATTATAGGTATCCAGTTTTTTCGTCGAGATGCCGTACTGGGAGTTTCTAGGACATTGCAGCTCATAATCGAGGCTCGGATGGCTCAAACCCAAGCTTCCCGTCGTGTTGCACAGTCTCACAGTTGGGCATCAGCGGGGCTGCGACAGGCCAGGTCCGGATCCACGCCGAATGGCGTACCGCCGTTAGTTAACGTTTTAGTGACCGCCAGCCCAAGGCTGAGATTAGATCGGTTTGTTAGCTAATAGCCCAGTGTCGCCAACTATCACACAGTCGGTCAAGGCGCCGCGGTGCTGCCCCTCGGGGAACAAATTCAAGGAAGATCCATTCCTTTCTTTCTGCCCTAGGACTGCCCGTAGGACTTCGGATCAGCCCGGAGATCCGACCTATCAGCGCGACCACACCCCCCTGGAGCAACACGAGATGCAAAACTTGGACACCGAATCGAAGCTGAGGTAAGAGAGGGTGAATTGCCGGTAATTAGGTAGTGTTGGCGAGCCTATCTCCCCTATTCGCGGCTCAATTAGAATAAAGCCCGATTCGAATCATACGATAACTACACCTTGCCCCTTGGAGGCAAGTCGGCTCGGCGATTTGGAAGCCCCGATGAGTACTAGGTCAGGGCGACATGCTGCAAAACCCGGAGAGGACACTCCGGCCCGGCAACGGAGACGAGGGGAGGGGAGGGGTTCAGTTTCGGAGTCACTCATACATAATCGCGTGTCTGGCATAGGACGTCAAAATCCGCAATAATGCCATTGGTGGTCTATGGGAAGTATTCAAGCCATGCCCCTTACCCCGATCACCCATCCCAAACTCCGTTTCAAACATCGAATATGCCCGCGATCAAACCGTGTACTCCTTCTGGAGCGTCTTGGCAATGGTGTTGAGCCTTTGAACTGTTAGCATACGAGCTCTACCAAAGCAGGAAACCGAAAACGTACTGGATGTTGCTCGTGCCCTCGTAAATGGCGCCAATCTTGCTGTCGCGCCAGAACTTCTCGGCCAGGCCCTCGCGCACGAAGCCCATGCCGCCCATCCACTCGACCGCCAGGCCGCTCACGCGGCCCGCCACCTGCGAGGCGTACAGCTTGGCCATGGCCGCGTCCATGACAAAGTTCTCGCCGGCCTCTTTCTTGCGGGCCGCGTTGTACACGAGCGCGCGGGCCGCGGCAATCTCGGTGTACGACTGGGCGATCTGGTGCTGCATGCCCTGGAACTCGCCGACCAGCTGGCCGAACTGCCGGCGGTCGTTCCACACGTACTTGACGGCGTTCTCCCACGCGCCGAGCGCGAGGCCTGTCATCTGCGCGCCGATGCCGATGCGGCCCTCGTTCAGCAGCGAGATGGCGTACTTGTAGCCCTGGCCCCGCTCGCCCAGGAGGTTCTCCTTGGGCACCTCGACGTCGTCAAAGTTGAGCACGCACGTGCTGCTCGCCTTGATGCCGAGCTTCTTCTCCTTCTTGGCGATGCTGAAGCCCTTGGTGTCCTTGTCGACGATGAAGGCCGTGATGCCCCGGTAGCCCTTGCTCGGGTCCATGTTGGCAAACACAATGAAGAACTCGGCCTCCATGCTGTTGGTGATCCACATCTTGCTGCCGTTGATCTTGAACCCGCTCTCCGTCTCGGTGGCCTTGGTGGCCAGCGCGAACGCGTCCGACCCGCTGACGGGCTCCGACAGACAGAAGGAGCCCACCGTGTTGGTCGCCAGCCGGGGGAGGTACTTTTTCTTGAGCGCGTCGCTGCCCCACTTGATGACGGCTGTGTTGACGAGGGTGTTGTGCACATCCACCATGACCGACACGGAGGGGTCGACGCGGGCGAGCTCCTCGATCCCGACGATGGCGGCCGTGAAGTTCATGCCGGCGCCGCCGTACTCCTCGGGGATCTCGACCCCCATGAGACCCTGCTCGAACAGCTGCTCCACGACCGTTGGGTCCATCTGCTCCGCCTCGTCCATGTCGCGCACCTTGGGCAGGATGACGTCGTTGGCGAACTTTTGCACCGTCTCGGCCATGGCCGTCTCGACCTCGGAGAAGTGGGTGATGGGCGTCGGGGCGACATCTGCGAGGCTGGCATCGCGGCGGACGGCGGTTGTGGAAAGGGGTCGGGCGCTGTTAATGGGAGAGATTCCATTAGCAAGGGGTTCTGTCCAACAGTTGCCGCCATCAATGCCATCGCCAGTTGCTCGGCGTCTGCAGGTCCGAGACTCACCACTGAGCAGCAAAGCCCGGCTGCCGTATCCTAGGAGCAGAGATAGCCTGGCTCCTCCGCACCGCGGGGCGCAACGCTCTAACGAACGACCTCATCTTGTGAGCTGGTGAGAACGTAGGGGTGAAACGGCGAGGGGAACACAAGGTTAGAACGCAACGAAAGGGAACAACGGGTGTAAGACGGAGGTTGGACGCCCCGCTACGGTCTGAGACAGGTTTATTTACGCCTTCGTCTGCTCCGGATCCCAAATCAAGCACACGGTAAGAAGTGAAAACAGGGCGACGATCCACGTTTTACGCGGCCGAAGGGGAGCTACGTCGGTTTCCAGGGCACCGTGCCAGCGGCAACGAAGCCGAGGTTACCCTTCAGACGACGCAACGGCTTCCCCACAGTGGGTTGCCGCCTCGAAGCAGGGATGCAATCAGCGCCATGTGACCAGCACTGACCAGGCCCGGAATCTCCACTAAACCGACAATTGCCGCTCGCTGCACGTGCTCAAGCCCGTGACCTCAAAAGTTCCAGAGCTCCACCCAATTCTGCATCCGAGATCAGTCCCGAAAGAGCGAAGCTCGCTCGACGACGGCAACGGCGACGTGCTGGACCGGGCCAGCAACACCACCACCACCACCACCACCACCATGGCGACGGCATTCCTCCGCAACCTGGTGCTGCGTCCCGCACTGCGGCCAGCCCTCCCCAAGCCGTCCCCCCCAACCCCGATGCTCGCCCGCGCCTTCTCAACCACGCCATCCCAGAGCGCGACGCTCAACCAAGTCCTCCGCGTACGCTCCCAACGTCTCCCCCCACCCCAAACAACTCCGACCCAGTTCTGATTCATACCTCCAAAAAAAAACAGGGCTGCCGCAAACAGCAACGCGCCCGCCACGCCGTCTCCCCGGCGCTCTCGGCCATCCAGGCGCCCTCGCTCAAGGGCGTGTGCGTCAAAGTGGGCATCACCAAGCCCAAGAAGCCCAACTCGGGCGAGCGCAAGACGGCGCGTGTGCGCCTGTCGACGGGCAAGGTCATCACGGCGTACATCCCGGGCGAGGGCCACAACATCCAGCAGCACAGCGTGGTGCTCGTGCGCGGCGGCCGCAGCCAGGATTGCCCCGGCGTGCGGTACCACTTGGTCAGGGGGGCGTTGGATTTGGTGAGTAACCTGCTTTCCATAATGTCGGACATTGCAATGGATGGGATGGGGAGTAAAACAGTGGTGGCTAACTCAGATTGTTTAGGGCGGTGTGGGTAGCAGGATGAGCAGCAGGAGCAAATACGGGACGAAGAAGCCGAAGAAGGCGTCGGTTGGCTAAGATCTGATTTGAGAGAGTGGTTGTGGGGAGAAGGCGTTGGGAAGGGATAGAGACACATAGACAGCGGGCGAGCAGCTTCAGTGTTGTGGCCTTGAAGCGGCACCTTGTACCATATTTTTGTACAATCTAAAAACACCTCAAACGGCAACGCGTGCTCAAGTGCCTCACTGCCGCCGTTCATCTCAGAGATCATGGTTGCTTGCTGCTCTTCATGCTAGGCACGATAACTGGCCGACACGCAGCATATCACCAGGTGTTTACGTGACTAGGTGCTGCCGCAAGATCTAGACCTGTTCTGCTGTCACGCCGGTTCCAGACATCCTTGATAGCCACAGACATCCGAATCATCATCATTGCCTCTGATAAAAATATAGAAAATATGTACGACGAAAGCAGCACCGGCCAGCAGCCGCCCACCAGTACCAAAAACAGCATCGGACCGGCCCCCTTGCATATTGGAGATCCCAGATTTCGTGGCCCCATGACGGCCTCCCAGCCCTTGAAGTCGTTTTACCTGTTCCGTTCTAGCTTTCGAATTTCACGAAGCAAACAAATTCCCCGTCCGATAACGATGACATGGCCGAGCAACCTGCAAACCATGACACAGTCCATCTAATCAGTCCATCCCCGGTCTGATTAGTCCTTCCCCTCCTCGTCCCAGCCCTCGGGTTTCTCCATGCCGTTGACCTCAAAGTACTTGGACGTGCCTAGCACAAAACGAATTAGCACCTCCCTACCACACACAAGCCACAGTCGGGGAAAACCTTACAAGAATAGCCCTTCCAGTCAAAGTTGTCGTCCGGGTTGCAGTGGCACTTCAGCGCCGTCCGCACCTTCTGGCCCGTCGGGCAGTGCGTGAAGGGTACGTGGTAGTAGGCAATGTCGTTGAAGAAGTGGATCTCCTCCTTCTGCAGCATCAGGGCGGCCGCGATCGAGTGCACGGGCGCGTCGCCCCAGCGCTCGTAGAAGAAGCCGCCGTCGCGGTCCAGGCTGTCGAAGAAGTCGGTGTAGGCCTTGGAGCGGAGCCAGTTGAGGTTGCCCACTTCGAAGTTGGACCACTGGAGAGTGCGTTAGCGAGAAACAAAGGGCTTGTTATTGGCAGGCTTACAAAGTGGCACTTGTTGTAGGTCTCGCCGCCGTCGTCGCTCAGGAAGCCCATCATGTTGTTCGAGACGATGTGCTCGGGGTGGTTCTTCATGAACTTCTTGACGCTGTCCCACAGCGTCGGGATGGTCTCGTGGTACTCGTACAGGCTGAGCACGAAGCTGTACTTCTTCTTGTTCTCGTGCATGAAGCGGAAGGGGTCGTAATGGACGTCGCAGTACAGCTCGACGCTCGGCTCGACGCGCCAGTAGTACTCGTAGTTCAACATGAGCTCCTGGCGGAAGAAGAAGCCCGACTCGAAGCGGCACATGTGGCGGTAGCTGATGCTGTCGCCGTAGATGATCTTGCGCTCCTTCATGTCCTCGCGCACCTTGGCCGCCTTGTCCTGGTCGATCCACTCCGGGAACGACCAGTGCTCCTGCGGGATCAAGCCGTAGTGGGTTTTGCCGGATACGAGCGACGTCGTCACTTTCTTGAAGAGGTCGTCGAACGGCTTGTCGTTGAGGAACACCCAGTCGTAGTTGTACCGCCGGTTGAAGCGGTCCTCGACCTGGCGGATCGACTTGGCAATCTCCCAAACGTCCGAGTTGCGAGCCAGCGTCACGAACGTGGCGTTCATCCGCGGGCCCCCCTTGATGCCCGCGAGATCGTTCCAGCCGGGGTCGTTTGGCGTCATCGCCATGGGGAATTGCGAGGCGTCGTAGGTCGTCTTGACCTTGGCGTCGTTCGGTGAGGCTTTCGCCGCCGGCCTCGAATCGCTGCTGCCATCGCTTGGTTGCTTCGTGGTGGGAATCTGTGTCCTCAGAGGGGTGGCGATGTCTGCCGAGTTCGACACAAAGTAGAATATTGCTAGAACCTGGAGCACGGTCAGGGTAGTTCGGGAGCCGTCGCACGGGACATGATGATGCGCACCGCCCAGCACGCCCGTTGCAGCTCGGAGCAGCTACTTACAAAGAAAGATACGAGGATGTAGCGCACATAGCGCGCGCTTCCGGCGGCCATGGTGTAGAATGTCAATCAACCCGAGGGTTGCTGGTGTCGGAGGGGTCTGGGAAGAGCCAGCCTTTTGAGCTTTCCGGGCGTTTGAACGCCCCTAGGACGGATCGAATTTGTGGCAAGCCGGCGAGGCCAAAGCTCGGCGGGTATTGGTGGGGGATGTTCGCGTCCACGAGACAAAGCGTCGGGGTTCACTGCTCGGTCATTCTGGTCTTCTCGACAATCAAGCCGCCCTGGGGTCGAACCCTCGAAACTCGGAGGGAGGCAGGTGCCGAAACGAAGCGTAGTCTGGGTTGTTGCTGAGAAAAGCAGCCCTCGGAATTGAAAGGCCAGCCGCAACGGTTTGCGGTCTCTAAAATTCAAAGTTCCTGAATACCCCTTGTGGTCGGGAGCACCACGCTAAATCATTGGCACCTTTTCAGCTTGGCAAACTGTGTCCTTTGCTAACAGACGGCTGCAGCGCCTGCACTGAGACAAAATTAGGGAGCAACTTTGCAACATACGTCAGCATGGAGCAATCTCGTATTGTGGAGACCCCTGCATTACTGATAAACCCCTGGCTTTGCAGCGGAGTAAGCCACGAACTGGCCGACAACCACAGGGCGAACATGTGAGTGCCAGGGCCGATGGTTCTTCGTGTCACCGGCCAACCCACAGTTTTTGAGACAAGGCACTGCACCTTTCTTGCGTGCAGCTGCTGGATTTCACTTTGGATGCTGACCCGGAGCGCGGGAACAGCGGGGCTGCGGCAGGAAGCCGAATTCCTGGTACTGGAACACCCCGGCCGGCCGCATGTTGCGTCTGAAAGCAGTGTGCAGATGACGGGAGGTGATGGGGACTTGGCGG
>MU854558.1:1362-42217 GCA_033296685.1 Parachaetomium inaequale | reverse complement strand
AACCTCCCAAAACCTCGCCCCCTTCTCATCGCCCCCCTTCCCCCTTTTCACCAACCCCCACAACCCAAACGGATCCACCACCGTCACCCAAAACGCCCTCCCGTCCTTATACCCGGGGCCCAACACCTCCGTCGCACCATCCCCCCGCGCAAGATACGTCCTCGCACTTTGTGGCAGATACCTTCTCGGATGCCTCACATTCATCAGCACATGATTCGCGAGCATCAGACTGGCCTCGAACACCCAAAAGAACCACTCGTAGCGGATCGCCGGGCTGAGGCTGTTGATGTCCACCCCACCAGGCCGCCAGAAATCGTGCTGCGCGATGGTCCAGTACTCGGCCACGCGAAAAATGGTGCGCACGGTGAGCAGCGAGGTGGACGCGTACAAGGTGTACAGGGCGTTGAGCAGGTTGGGGTTGCGCAGCCCCGCGCGGAGGCAGCGGGCGTGGAAGGTGGCCGCGAGCAAGACGAAGAGGGCGAGCACGCCGAGCTGGAGGAGGAGCGCGGCTTTGAGGAGGGCGCGGCCCGTCTCTTGCTGGGATGGGGTCAGGGATTGGTTGACGCTGTAGGCGACGCCGTTGCCGTTGAGGACCTCGATGATGAAGGAGATGAAGGCGAAGGTGGTGATGACGCGGCCCGGGTGGATGGGGGAGTGGTAGGGGGCGTAGTAGAGGATGCGGCCGAGGATGTTGTAGTTTGCGAGTTCGAGGAGGGGGCTTGATGGGGGGAAGTGGTGTTAGGACTTGCGTGGAAAAGGCCGGGGGGGAAGGGGGTGCATACGGCGCCGAGTAGATCAGGCAGGTGCTGACGATGAACTTGATCAGGTTCTCGTAGTCGAAGGCGCCCATCGCGCGGACGATGAAGCCCGCGGTGAAGAGCACGGCGCAGAAGACGTAGAGGCCGGTCAGGCGCCAGCTCTTGTAATGGCTGGTCCGTGTCAGTTCAGTTTCCTTGTGGAGAGCAAGGATTAGGGGAGTTGATGCCACTTACACGCAATTATAGATGTGAAAGGCCCCGGACAGGGCAAACGCCACGGCGAAGAACACCGGGGCGCCCTTGTTCGGGGCGTAGAAATATACGCTGCCCTGGACTAAGGTGTGTTAGTCCTCCGCTAGTAAGTTGTGAAGGCAGAGTGGTCCATACCATATTCTCCCGACTCCATCTTGATGTTTGGGTCTTTGGACAACCAAGGCCGCGGTGGTCAGTCAGTCGTGTAAGTGGCGTCTCAACCGGGAAGCTTGGAGAGGGCGAGGCCGTCGAATGCACCGCAGCAGAAGCGCGAGATGGTCATATCTGTCAAACGTTCCATCTTCAAGCACAAGTCCGCGGTTTATAACCAACTTCTCCAGAGCCTCGAGTCCTGTCGTATTTCGCGATCAAATGCTGTGGGTCCATCGATGAGAAGGCCATGAGCCACAGCATGGGAGAGCTGCCCCGTCCCGGAACAGGGGCTGGCCAATCGCATTGCGTCCGCGGAATACGACGCATGGCCGCCCAGGCTGGGAATGGGGGCAGCAGCCAATCAGCGTTTGCTTGCGAGAAGAGCTGAGATGGCGACGTCTCTCATCACCTGGAATGTTGATGGGACATGCTGGTGGCAGGTGCTGGGTACTGCCACAACAGTACCAACCGGGCACTCGCTATGATTGGGCGACCCGGCGGTTTCTGTCAAGCCGCGGTGCCTTGCCCATCAGCATGGTCGCAAGGCGGTTCTCGGTTGCCGTAGCCGGCGGGTTCCCTTGGTGGCCTTGGCTCATCATCACGACTCTCGTCTCTCGCAGGGGTTTTCAATGAATCTCAATCTGTCGGCAGTCGCGCCGGGTGGGCGGGACATCAACTACCCGGCTTACTCCGTAGTTCGTACGGCTGCCAAATTAAACGCCCATCGCACAAAAAAGGTGGTTGGAGCTTTGGCGAAGCCACCATTGCGTAGTTGTTGCTTGAGTCAAGGAAGTGGTGATGGATGGGCAGAAGCAAGCCCTGGCTGGCAGTGGCTGCCTGCCCAACTGAGCAGCGTGGAATGGGACCCACTCTCAGCTGCAAATGTGGGTCTTCCTCTACTCTGCCACATTTCAGATCTCGCAACTCAAACTGAAGCACAAAACAAACGCCCATTAAACAACTCGAGGGATCCAGCATATTTCCACCATCTCCTCCCGGCGCAAAGCTCATCAACATGGCCTCCTCGCAAAAGCCCGACCAAGAAATCGCGGCCGAGTTCACGTCGTACTACCTCCAGCGGGCCACGACAGAGTTTGCCGAGGACCTCGACAAGGTGCGCGCCGCCGACGACTTCAAGAACGACGCGCTCCAGATGCTCGTGAGCGCCCTGCAGCAGGGGACCGCACTCTTCTCTCCCGAAGAGCAGAGGCGGATTGTCACGGATGCAGCCCGCCCAGAGAGCAAGCCTTGAGGGCAGGTCGGAAAGCACTGAATTCCGGGGAATTAACAACTTGGGGACCTCAACCCCAGGGTAACCGGCATGCCGCGCTGAGACTCGGTTCATATCGACAATGCCTCACGGATTGGCTAAGCAGAAGAAGCCCTGGTCCGAGGCATGAGGGTTCTCTTCCGCCACACCCTCGGGACAAGAGAAGGGCACCTCACCACATGGCGAGGATAGTTAAGCGCCACGCCGTCGCAAGGCTGAGCTTTGGCCGTTAGTCTCTTGAAACAAGAAGCACAGGGACCAAACTCGGCGCAGCATCCAAAGGTGCAAACCCAAGACAGCGGAGGCGAGAATACCAAGAAGTTCCCCAAGGCCCAAACTTCAAGTTTCTTCCTTGTCAAGCCACGAGATTTGCACCGCCACAACACCGCCTCACCACCTCCTCACCGCCACCATCCCCTCCCTCATCTCACTGGCTGAGACTCGCTCTCAGGCAGCACAACGAGCCACAATCACCCCCCTCTCATGGGCCACGATTCCGACTGCCCCTCTGCAATCACGTAATCAGACAACTTGGCCGAGTGGTTAAGGCGACAGACTTGAATTCTCACGTTCTGGGTATCTGTTGGGTTCGCCCTCACAAGTTCGAATCTTGTAGTTGTCGGTTTTCTTTTGCCATTGTGACGGCACACCATCCCTTCTTTTTCCTGCCCACTCGCCTGCCCACTCCATGACATACACACGACTGATATGATATAAACGTGCTTTGTTGAATGCTTGTTCGTTCATCCGTCTACATATATTTAACGAGTCGTTTCAATTCTTTTGTGGCGGTGGCCAAGGAGAACTTCAACGCCGTCCTGCGTACATAATCGACAGACATACTGCTTCACAATTGAGTGTGTTTTTTTTTTCCCCGCCATAGACCAGGTCTGTACCCTGAGCGTATGCGAAGCGTGTTATTTTTTCCCTGCTTGTTTTTTGTATAGCTGTTGACCAATACTACCTAGCCATCACAGTTGGGAGTGAGTGTTGAGGTCATGGATGCTCAAGATACGCTCGCCATAGCCCTTCTCTCGCGGACTCTCATCCATAAAATCAAGACTCATCACCCCCCCCGACCGAGGATAAACAACTCTTCTGCTGGCCTGGGAGTCGTGATATCCCATTACTGTCCTGACATATACTTTTTCAGCCTCGTCCAGAGAATGGTTCTTCCCAGCAGTCAAGATCAAGCATGCCTGTCACAAAACAACGAGTCAAGAACACAACAGACAGCACAAGATTGCATTCGACATCCCCTATCTTTCCTCTTCCTTTTCCTTTCCTTTTCCGTACCCTCTAAAACGGCTTGCAAGAACATACCATCAACGAGACCAGACACAAAGCCCCATGTTGTCTTCACAGAACCAACCACATGGCCATCAACTCCTCAATAGTATACCCGATGATATCTCTACCGAGCTACCACAGACCATCACACTCAGTCACTCTCCTCCCCATCATCATCCTCCTCCTCCTCCTCCTCCTCACTACTCTCCTCCTCATCAGCATTCTCCAACCACTCCACCAGCACGCGGCACTTCTCCCTGAGCGCGCCCATGGCCTCGCCCTCGCCGGCCCTCTCGTCCGCCCACCACGCCACGATCCCCTCCTCCTCGAGCACGTCCAGGCTATATAGCTGCTGCAGCAGCGCCGCCAGCAGCGCGCCGGCCCGGCCGCTCTCCTCCAAGTCCCTGACGCCGAGCAGCGCCTTCTGCAGCGCGAGCGCAAACTCGGCCTGCGACGCGACCTCCTCCCCGCCGACGCCGACCTCCTTCACGAACTTGACGGCGCCCCGCTTGGCGGTGAGGGCCTCGCCCGCAGCCTTGGTCGGCTCGAGGGCGCCGTGGTCCGGGGTGAGCAGCTCGGCGGCGCGGCGGACGAAGGCGACGGCGATGGCGCGGCGCATGGCGCCGTCCGAGGCGTTGTTGGCGAGGCGCAGGCCCATGAACTCGAGCTTGGCGCCGTCAAAGTCGTCGCTGTCGTCGGCGCGGAGGGCGTCGACGAGACCGTTGACGGCGTCGGTGTGGAAGCCGTCGTCGGGCTTGGCGGCGTCGTCCGAGGCGAACGATGAGAGGCGGTCGCGCGCGTGGCTGGACTCGCCCGCCTGCAGGGACCCGGCCTGCGAGAGGTCGTCGTCCGAGTCGTAGGCGTCCGAGGAGGCGAGGGTCGAGATGGACGAGGTGGAGAGGTTGAGGCCCTGGAGCGAGTAGATGAGCGAGCTCTGGAGGATCGCGGGGTCGCCGTCCGCGCCGTCCTCGTCGTCTGAGTCCTCGCCGTCGGCGACGACTGTGTACTGCGCGCCCTTGCCGCCCTTGCCGACCAACGAGACGTCCGTTTCGGCGAGCTGCTTCTCGTCGGTTAATGCGGAAATCCGCGCCGGTGGCTCCGAGGGCAGCTGGATGTCGCTGTCGAGGTGTACGTTGTAGGAAATCAGGGAGCCCTCGGGGATCTGGCAGTTCGCGCCAACGACAACTGAGCCTGCTACCACCGAGTGGACCACGCAGGCGCCGTCCCCTATTACGGCATCGTCCCAGATGTAACTGTTTTCGATCCTGACGTTTTTCCCAATCTTGCATCTCCTCCCGATGGTGCTCCCGGAGATGACGCTTCCAGTTTTGATGGTTGTTCCCCGCCCCACTGCCGACTGTGTGACCTTGGCTCCCCTCTCAGCCACGACGTGGTCCTCGACGTAGCTGCTGCCCCTTACTCTCCTGTACGTCTGCCCGTGGATGAGGTTGCTGTCCGGCACAAACGGCAGCGTCCACCGCTCGAGCACATCCTGGCTGATGCAGTCATACATCTGCAGGTTGGTCGCACGCGCCGCATACCCGTCGTCCAGGATCTCGGCGTACAGCATCTTTCCGTTCAGCTCCCAGTCCTTCAGCACGCCGTGCAGAAAGTTCTTCCTCGGCAGCTCGTAGTCGAAGCTTTCTGACCAGAGCGCCAGCACGTCTGGGGTGCAGATGTCGATACCGCAGTCGACGAGGTCGGTGCGGACCTCGAACTGGCCGGCGGAGAAGACGGCGGGGTCCAGGTCGAGGTAGTGCTCGCTCTGGAGCGGATGTGTCTCCTCGTACTGCAGGCAGCGTCCTGTTGTCGGATCAACGACGAATACCGGTGTGATTCCCCTCGCCTTTGCCGCCCGGTGGGGTTGCTCCCCGACCGAGCGCAACACCACGGTCATGCAGGCATCGCGGTTTGCTTCCCTCCTCGCGCGGTGCTTTGCCAGGGCGGCGTCCAGCTGGATATTGGACACCACGTCGCCGTGGACGAGGATGAAGTCGCCCGAGATTATGCTCCGCTTGTCCAGGTCCCGCAGGAAGTCGCCGATGGAATTGGCGTCCGAGACGCGGATGAACTCGAGGGAGGAGAAGGGCGAGATGGCGCTGGCGGGGCTCCAGCGCGAGGACTCGTGGATGTAGCGCTCAATGTCCTCGGAGTGGGCGCCGCAGTAGATGAAGACGTCCTGGACGCCGTTGGACGCGAGGAACTCGAGCGTGTACTCGATCACGGGGACGTTGACTAGGGGAAGGAGGCACTGGTTCACGGTTAGCTCCTTTGGGCAACTGAAACCTGGGCTAGCAAGTCATACCCGCGGTGTCTCGAGCGTGAAGGGCTTGAACCGGTCCTGGAACGAGTCGGCCAGGATGACGGCCTGCAGCACGTCTTCTCTCTTCTCGTCGGCGCCGGGCTTGGCGGGCTTCTTCGCCTTGCCCGCGGCAGCCCCGCCCTTGCCGCCCTGCTTGGACATTGGTTCTTTTGCAGGCTCAATTGGAGTCTGGGTGTGCGTCTCGGGGCAGAGGTGAAGCTGTCTGCCTGCTCACAGAGTTCCTGAGCTTTGCCGGGCGCGAAGTGTGAACAGCCAAAAACGGCAGCAACGTGTGAGTCAAAGGCCGACCAATTCGCATGCGCTCAAAGTTCATGGTGGGGTGCGGGGTCGGCTGCAAGGCTGAAAGACGAGGCACAAAGTGTGTAATTACCGGTAATCATTATTTCAGTCCAAGTTACCGCAGCGTTACCGTTCCTTTCCCAGCCTTGGCCGTGTGAAGAAAGTTCTCTCTTCCCAGGAAAGGAGGGCCACAATTTCCCAAGCTCGAGGGTGTGTGGGCTTGGAGAAACCGAGCCAACAGCCGATCCTTTGAAGACCCCGATGCGAGGTGGCATTGTTTTTGAATCCTGATCGGAGAAAGGAAGCCTTTCGCCTTCTCCAGCACTGCACACAATGGAACACGACCGTGGAAAAGAGGACTGGGATCCAGCAGGCCAGCGCAGCCTGACGCTGCCAATCAGAGCCCTGCAGCTCGGTGGGCACGGGCAACGGCATGTAGCGTGCCGTTCTGGACGAGCCGAAACCCAAGGTCCGAGATTGCAGCGCACCGAAAGGCCGGCCCAGAACATGGCTAGCATGAAAATCAACACACCATCTTTCTCACCTTCCCGATGCGTCCATCTCGAGGTGCAAAACTGGAGAGGTGGGAGTCGAGCCAGCTGCGAGACAGGGCAGCATGGGCCGGAAGACCTCATGGCTCACTTCAGTTGCATGGGGATGTTTCCCAACTTGGCAGAGAAGTACATAGTTAGTTACTGTGTAGACGCCGATATCGCCTGTTGCCTTCAGGCCGCTCCGTTGATTCTCCTCACTGTCTTCTGGACGGGTTCTGCGCTGACAGACAGCCAAGACATGGGAACTGCAGACCTGCCACAGAGCACGACGGCAAAGTGTCTGTCGCACCGTTTCACATGGACCTCATCATGCTCACCACGGCCTTGCAACCACTTGATTTCGAGTGCCCTCCCCGCCCGGACCCTTTCCCTGGCGGCTTCGCTGCAACGGCGCAGCGGCCCAGCCCGGTCCAGCCCCAGCGCCGAGCAGTCCAGAACGCGCCAGGCCCCAATGGAAATGGGAAATCCTGCATGATTCCCGGCCGAGCTTACGTATCTGCGTAGCACGGCGGGAGCCCGGCTTCCGTGCAGCAAAACACGGTCTGGCGTTTCGTAGCGAGCATGTCCGGCCGCGGCGGCATGACGGACAGGGACAGGGCTGATATTCTTCAGAGGGAGAAACATAAACCCCTGATCTTCAAGAACACATCTCATGATGGTTTTCCTACTCGCTTGTTAAAGAAACCTGCCTGCCCTCTGCCGACACACCAGCCACCAGCCACCAGCCAAACCAGCCAACGGCCGAGAAGCGGCTACGACTGCGAGCCCGGCGATACGAAGCCCACTAAACTCCTTGTAACCACCTCGCCCACGACCACATGGCGCTAGGTAGGGCTGGAGCACTCCAGACTCTCGTCCAGCCACGCCAAGCGCTGCGGGAGGTAGCAGGGCGTCAGGAAAGTCACCGTCCGCTGTCCACACTGACCACCTACCCCCAGACCGGGTAGTTCTCTTCCAGACACCCCCGGTCCCGTTTCACCTTTGCAACCTGCCGCCCTGCCTGCCTGTTCATCCCATGTCGGTACTTCGGACTCTCTGTCCAGCACTGTGCATACTCCCGCTCTTCCCGCAGCCTTGGTTGGGAACCGGGACCGGGGGGGTCGGGGGTAGGGTGGGCAAGGGTAGGTAGGTGAGACGGACGGCAACGTGAGATAGGCTGGGGTGCATGGGGTGGGATGGGGGACATCCATACGGATACATATTCGTACATATTCCCTCTCCCGCGCGCCGGCCCGCCGCCTTTTTTTTCTTCCGTCTTCCGTCTTCCTTCTTCCGTCTTCCGTCTTCCTTCTACCTTCCTTCCGTCTTCCTTCTACCTTCCTTCCGTCTTCCTTCCCTTTCTTGTTCGGTCCGTCTACCTGGCTAGTCGCTGCGCTGGTGTCTTCCCTCTTTCTCATCGGACATGGGAGTCTACCCCCTCATGGCGAGCTAGTTGGCTCTCCCCTCTCCGTCTCGTCTCGTCTCGTCTCGAGAATTGACTCTCCCCGCCCGTCATGGCATGTGTCATCCATCCAACCATCTACCCACCCCAGTTGTATTTCACCAGTGTCTCAAAAATCTCGACTACAAAACACCAGGAAAAAGAGAGTATTTGGTTGCGGACGAGGGCTGGCTGACAGTGGTCACATTCCCTGACCCATACTAACACATACGACGCCCAACCCACAATCCATAAATTCCCGCCGCCAGTACCTAGGTCCTTCTTATATACAGCAGTTCGGTTCGATAGATAGATGACTCGGCCAGCCTGGCCCTTCGATCACGAATACGCTTTCGACCCGATCCGATGGACAGACACCCAACGCCGATCCAAGACTTTCAACTAGTCCACTGTCAACTTTCTCGTCCCGACCCCCGCCTCGCCTTATACCTCATTCCGAGTCTCCCCTTAGCCACCGATTCGCGTCCCCCTTGCACAGCGATTCGAACCCCCCAAGTTACACCCCCGATCGAGCTCTCCCCCGAGCCGACGACCACGACTCGATCGCACCCCGAACAGCCTCCCCAACCCCGACTAATACGGAGCACCGCCTATTGCACATACCCCTGCCCCTGCCCTGGCACAGGCCCATACAACCGCTGCCTCTTCTCAGGCCGATCCTCCCCGCCACCACCACCAGCCCCACCACCACCAACCTGCAACCCCGCCAAGTGCGCGCCCTCCACACCCATCCCCCGCATCGCCTGCGCCTGCGCCTGAGCCTGAGCCTGCGCCTGAGCCTGAGCCTGCGCCTGAGCTTGCGCTTGCGCTTGCGCCTGCGCCGCCTGCGCCCCCGCGACCTGCTGCGCCGTCATATACCCCGCATACTGCTGCCTCTGGGACGACGACCCTCCCGGGGTGAGCACCATGCCGCCTCCGGCCCCGCCTCCAGGCCCGCCGGCAGTCATGTAACCGCCGCTCCCGTCAAGATTGTTGGGCGAGGTCTGGTGCATCTGGGCCCCCGGGGAGTGCCACGACGAGGCGGTCGAGGGCGACTGGATCGGGGTGTGCTCGAACTTGACCTGCGGGTTGCCGCCGTGGCCCGCCAGGGTGGGCATGCCCATGCCCGCCGCCGTGGCCGGGCCGTAGCCGCCCTGGTTGGGTTGTTGGGAGGGGTGCGCGCCGGCGACGGCCTGGCCGAGGTGGTCGTCGGGGCCGCCGCCGATGGGGCCCGCCGAGGACGGGTCCTTGAGCATGCGCGTGAGGTGCTTGCGGAGGATGCGGACCATGCCGTCGCGGGTGAAGGGCTTGGCGAGGACGTCGTTCATTCCTGTGGGTGGGGGGGGTGGTGGTTAGATGGGGGGGGGTTGGAAAAGGTGAGTTGTGTGGGTTGAGAGGGCAAAACTTACCGAATTGGAAGTAGGTTTGGATGTCTTCCTGCCGGATGTTGGACGTCATGGCCACGACGGGGACCTGCGGGGCCACCATCCGGATCATGGCCGTGGCCGACACGCCGTCCATGTTGGGCATGATGATGTCCATGAACATGAGGTCGAACCGGTCGGGGTCCTGGTTGACCTTCTCGACAGCTTCGAGACCGTCGCGCTGCGAGACGCGTTAGCGATATCCCATTACAAAAAGCCGCCACCTCACTTACGGCAGTGTCGACGCTGCAGTCCATGTTGGTCAGGAACTTGGAGCCTATCCTCGCGCACGTCTTGTCGTCCTCGACAAGCAGGATATGCGGCTTCTTGCCACGCCACATGGACCCTAGCTGTTCCTTCAGCGGCGGGGTGATCTGTGACGGCGCCTCTGTCTGGATATTGGGGTTGCTCAGGGGCCGGCTGTACGGGATGTTGTGGATGTGGTCGGCGTGGAAGGGATCGATGCCCGTCGTCTGCCCCACCGGGTACACCATGTGCCGCGGGTCGTTTATGGGGTCGTGGACGAGCGGGATACTAGGGCCGGGATGGGCAAACATGACAGACGACGAGCCGGCCGAGTCGGCCGGAGATCCGTTTTGGTTATATGCCATGGATAGCCTCTCGAGCTCCCGGTCCGCCTGGGCATCCGGAGACACGCCATTGAGTATCTCCCTGGCGCGGCGCAACTCGGGTGCCGGCTCGTCGGCGCCGTCGGGCAAGAAACCCATGGTCCCGGCGTGGAAGTTCTGGCCCGTCTGGCCCGAGTGGCTGGACTGGGCCGAGTGGCGGCTGTTGCGGCGGCGGTCCTCCATGTTGTTCAGATGCGTGATCAGCTCGTTGGACGCCTGGCTCTGGGCCCTAACCATCTTTTGCAAGCTCAGAACCTCGCTAACGAGCAGCCTATTTGTCTTTTCGAGTTCATAGTACTGTTCTTGTAGCGCCTGGATCTGATGCTGGGTCGCCGTGAGCGACTCGCTCAGGACGATGATCTGCTGCGACGCCGGGAACGCGTCCTCGGCCGGCGGTGCTTTCCTCGGGGCCGGGGCCTTCCTTCGAATGTTATCTAGATTATCCTTTCTGTCCGCCCTGAACTCGGGATGCCGGAACTCCCATGCCTGTCGTCCCAGCTGTCAACACGCGCGCCTCTCCTCGGACCATGGGGTCAACCTACATCTCGCCCGTACGGCGACTCGCCACTCTCCTCGTTGTGCCTGACTTTATGGAAGTCGTACTTGTTTAATTGGCGGACGAAGCTCGCAAAGTTGCTGTGCTTAAAGTGCTTCGGGAGGATCGTCTTGGTGAATTTCTCGTTCTGCCGCCCAGGTGAAATTAGCGTCGTCGAGCGCTGCCGCAGCAGCTGCGGTGCATCCGGGCCACAAGCGCAAGCGTACCTCCAAGACCACAAAGCTATCGCCGTCGGCGCTCCATCGTACTACCGAGTTGTACGAGGGGTCCTCGAGCATCCTGCGACGTCATGGGTGAGTATGTGTCGTGCCAGCCAGGGGCAGTCGGGGCGCGGCGCAGGGGGTTCAGCGTACTTGTAGAGCTTGCGCACCTGGGGACGGCATGTTAGTTGCGTTCAGAGGGGCAGCGTGTCGACGCGCGAGGACGGGGTGCTGCTCACAAAGTCGCTGGAGTTGGTTCCAGCGGGCGCAGAGGCCGCGTCGCCGTCGGTAGGCGGCATGGTTGCGGCCCGGGGGGGGGGAACGGTTTGAACCGTGGACCAGTTCCAAGGTCAAAGGTTGGCGGCCAAAGCCGTCGACAGCAGTGCAGGCGTTGCGATGCGGTTGAATGCAGTCGATGCCGTCGATGCACTCGATGCACTCAATGCAATCAATGCCGTCGGGATCAAAAGACCGATAACGACGGCCGATAAGCCCGGGCACCGAGGAACAGTCGTAAGACCCAACAAGTCAGGTGGGAAACGATCCAGAGCAGGCGCTCAGTTTGAAGATTGCCCCCTTCCAGGCTCTCTCCCTCTCATCCCCAGTTCCCCACAGGGGAGGAATGCGACGGCTTCCCTGGCCCGAGCTGCGCGGGTTCCCACTTTTCGGCGAGGTCGCGCCTCATAGGCTCGGCTGGCCTTTTGGTCCAGGTAGCGGCCCGCTTCGCGACGTAATGCACACGGGGCGGCGGAGATCAAAGACGGGACCGGGACGGCGGCGGCCTTGTGCCCAGCGCGTTGAAGTCGCGTTCGCGGACAGAGTTGGTTCAGGTCGGGCGTGCCCGGTCTGGGTTGGCTTCACGTCCGTGACGCTCGGTACCTAGGTACGGTGGCTACCTCGGGAGGTATTGGGAGCAGGTCACAGTGGATGGACAGTGGGGGGCCGCCTCAGCGCTGGGAGCTGGACCGGAGCCTGGAAATGGAATCGGTGCCCGCAGATTGGGAGACCTCCCGAGACGGAAGAAGGCGGCTGCTGAACCGCGATAAGGTGAAGGGCCAGCGTGGAAAGGGAACCTCGAAAAGGGAAGAAAAATCCCGTTTTCGGTTGATGTCGAGGAGCCAGCGGCCAGCCACACCGCAGTTGACAGGCGGGAGAGTCGAGACAACCTGTGAAGAGCGGGGGTGCGTGCAGGAACTGCTGGTTGGCGGGCAATCTGGGAATTGGGAAATGGCGATCAGTCGATCGATCCCCTTTGGTTGCGGGCCGCTGTTTTGTGGGTTTTGTTATTAGAGGTAGGTCCTATCCAACTCATCAATCCTTCATGCTGTCTTGCGATGACCGACCGCTCCCGCCTCTCAATCTTTCCTGGGTTAGGTTTTGATTCCAAGGGATGTGGGAGCGGTTGTCCTCGATCCCGACGTGGTGGCGTTGGCCTTCTTGGGTCGGGCTGCAGAAGCAGGGTTGGACCCCTGGGCCTGACAGGGCCGTGTCGAGCGCCCTCGTGATTCGCTGCCGCAGGCTTGCCTTGGCTTCAAGTTGTCAACAGGGGTCTTGAGCCGAAACCGACACCTGCACAACATGGAAAGCAGTTCTTGACTTTCAGAGTGGTTCAAACCTCGAGATGAGCGCAGAAGCGGAGAATTTGTTTGCTTGAAGCCAAAGACACTTGTTGAGCAAAGCTCTCCCTATTCAACCCGCCTTCCCCGCTGTTAACGAGTCTGCTCTCTGATACTGACAACTTCAACAAGCCCTGGGCTCGTCTCCCGTCCTCCTCGACATGCCAAATCCCAATTACAATTCCCAATTAGCTGGTCACTCAAGCACAGCACCGAATACTGAATGAAAAAGCATTGGTTGACCATTCAAATATCTTGTGTGAATATTGTGTAGCAACTATTGTTTGAGCTGAACAACACCCTGTGACCCACAACCAACAGACGCTCACCTGACCCCAAGAACTCGTCACCCACATAACACAAACCGTGCCGATACCCGGCCTGCCGGCCCAAAAGTCTTGCGAACAACTCCGCGACCAGGTCAGGCAAAGATCGACATTTCCCAAATCCACAGAGGGCACGCCAGCACACAGCGCGCCATCACCCGTCACTCGCGTTTTCTCATCAGCCTTTTTCCCGTTCCGTTTCCTAACCGCAGCCAAGAAATGGGGCAGGCGGGTCTTGGCGGCGACAGCCCCTGGCTCCCGTCCCCGGCTCCCCGCCTTGCCGGCTTCCGGCACACACCGACAGCTCCTCGGAGCGGGCGGGAACTAACGTTAACTACGGAAGACATGGTTGTACAGATTTGCGTTCATCAACCTTGGGAAAGAAGGCGATCAATACAGGTGCTTGTCATGGAGAGAGGCACCAAGAACAGGTTTATGTGGTAAAAATAGAAGTTTCACCAATTTCAGTGTTGGCGTAGTGCGTTGTGCGGTTCTGAAGGATAATTGTGTGGCAATCCAATGGCTACTCGAGAAACTATGAATAGAAGCGACTCGGAAGCTCATGTGTGAAGCTTGGCCTTCATAAGCTGGAAACCAGCACATCCCCCTCGAGTAGCCTCAAGCTACCATTCAGAGTAATTCCAAAAACCAATCATTGCATTACCCACAAACGCCGTGCTATGGTGACCCTCCTCCATCTATGTACATACAACGACACAACCAAACATCACCACCTACCAAGTGAATAATCAACAAAAAACCCAATTGATACCTAGTTTAATTTTCCATGCTCCCCACCCCCTCCCCTCCTCCCCCCCCCTTCCCCGTCTTGTGGGGCTGCCCTCCCCTAAACTAATACTGCAACACCTTCTGGCCCTTGACTTTCTTCTCCTTCCCGCCGACCTCGGCCCCCTGCGTCGAAAACGCACAGTACTTATCCTTGATGGCGACCACCTCGTACGTGCCCTCCTGGCTGGCGCGCACCACCTTGCTGTGCTCATGACTAACCTCGTGCCTCGTCTCGAGCACGAGGCTCTTGTGGCCCTTGCGGGCGTTGGTGCTGCGCGTGTAGGTGAACTCGAAGGGCGGGGTGCCCCAGAACTCGAACAGGATCTCGACCTCGCCGCCCTCGTGGATGTCGACGCGCGCGTTGCGGCCCTGGCTGATGCGCACCGCCGGCATCGGGTGGATCGCCTTGGCGATGCGCACCGGGGCGCGGCACTCGCTGGCCCGGTCCGCGATGGTCGTGATGGCGAACTCGCCCGGCGACTCGGCCACGCGCCGGAAGTTGGTCGTGGGCGACTTCGCCTTGCGCTCGGCGCCGTCGAACGTGTACCACACCTCGAAGGGCGGCGTGCCCGAGAGCGTGTACGAGATGCGCTCGCCCACGCAGTAGTCGGTGCGGGTTTCCAGCGGGTAGATGGTGGGCGCCTCGAAGAGCTGCACCTGGACCGCAGGCCCGCCGAGCTCGGCCATCGAGTGGCAGCCGCTGCCGTCTTTGACGTCGCGGATGCGGATCTGCTGCGTGCCGAGCCGGAGCTGGTGGCGCGGGATGCGGATCTCGTGCGCGTGCGAGTTGATGGCCGGCGTGCGGTAGATCTCGGGCACCGCCGCGCTCTGGTGCTTGATCTCGATCTCCAGCGCAAACGGCGGGACGCCCGTCAGCGCGACCGGGATGCCGTCTTCGTTGTCCTGCTCCGATTTGCAGTACTTGAAGGTCTGGCCGGGCTTGACAAAGGACGCCGACGGCTTCCGGTTCACCTTCTGCTTGACTACCAGCGGCTTGAAGTGGCGGTCGCTGCTGTACAGGTGGTCTTCCAGCGCCGTGAACTTGTACGTGTACATGCCCGCCTTGGCCGTATCCGCCTGGATCGTCTCCTTGCCGAGCGTGGCGTCGAACTTTTTCTTGCTCAACGCGCTGGATCCCTGGAGAGGGTGGTGGCGGACCTCGTATTCCACCGTGTAAGGGGGTGTCCCTAATAAGCATGTTAGCTGCATGTGTTACTAGAGTCTCTGAAATCGAAAGGCTTACCTTGCAAGGCGACTTCGAAGCCCGATACATCACCCTCGCAGACGTCTTCCACCACAAAGCCACTGTCCGTTTGGCTAACGCCATGTGAAAGCGCCACGGACATCTCGGGCCGAGGGAACCAGTCGACCTCAAACCTAGACGCCTTAGCGTCGACAACGCCGTGGCACTGGTTATCCCAGACGTCGGTGATGGTGTAGGCACCGCGGCCCTTGACGTCGATGAACCCATTGTCGTTCCTAACCGTCCTCTCCAGAACCCTCGGGTTGTCTGCCGGGCCGTCGTCGAGGTTGGCATAGAAGACCTTCCACGGCCCCTCCCCAGTAAGGCGGACCGGAAGCTTCACGGTCGAGCCCTCGACAGCCAGCATCTTGCGCTTGCCCTCGATCTGGCCAAACGCGGCGCGCGGGCTCTGGCGCCTGACAGAGATCTTGAGCTCGTCCTGGAGGAAATTCCGGCACGCCCGCTTATCCTGGACGCTCGTCAAGCCCAGTGTGTACTCGCCGCCTTGGGTCAGCGGTTTCGTTTTGATCTGATACGAATTATCCTGGATGTCGGTGACCTTGTGCTGCTTCCTCTTGCCGTCGTGAATTATCTCCCATTCAAGCGTGAATGGAGCATCGCCGAGGAGCAGGATATCGGTCGTGACCTCGTCGCCAAGGCACGAGCTCACCTTGCCCGTGCTGTGCTGGATGAGGGCCGCTGCGGCGGGCTTGACGTCCTGCTCCAGGACGTACTCGGACCCGGTGAGCTTCCGGCCCCTGTTGTAGATATCGTCGCCGATATGCGTGAAGATGTACTTGTGGTGCCCAGCAACGCGGGGGATCAGATCCATCTGATAGCGCAGGCCGGGGATGTTGACCCTCTCAGACCGGCGCTCGCCGTTGGAGATGACGTCGTACCTGACGATGAAAGGCGGTGTTCCAATGAGGTCCATGTCCACGCGCAGGCCGATAGAATTACCGGCGCACGTGTCGGGGATCTCCTCGGAGCGCAGGGTGACCTTGGGCTCGAGAGGGTTGAGTAGAAGGCAAGAGGATGGCTCTTGAACCTCACCCTCACACGAGCTGGCCGACACCGATTTCAGCGTGTACAGGCCAGGGGCGGAGATCCAAGGCCGATCGCGGGCATTCTTCGCATGGTGCGATCCCGTGGTAACCACATCGCCGTGGTCCCCGCTTTCGGTGAGGGTATCGATGGGCGAGAAATGCCAGGTCAGAGTGTGCGCTGTGACGTCGGGGGTCTGGCCAGCGATCTTGAAGCGGACGGGCAGCTCCTTGGACTCGCCCTTGGCGACCTTGAGCGGTCTCCTCAAGTCACAGCCTTCCAGCCGCACCTGCGGGCGCTCCTTGACCACGAAGTTCTGCACGAGGTGCTTGGGCTTGGGCTTTGCTTCGGGGTCGTCGGCGGGAGACTCGTATTTGACAAGGTTGCCGAATCCGTCCTGGACCTCGTCCACCGAGTACTGCCACTCTCCGCTGGCGTGCATGGATTCGTTGAGGCCGACGGGGACTCGCTGTGACCGGGCCCACGAGATATCCTCGTCGTCTAGACCAATTAGGCTTGTCGAGCGCAACGCACCAAGAGGGGATGTGAAGCCCTCTGGCTGCAGGCTCTGGAAGTGGAAGCTGTGGTCCTTGCCGTTGATTGTGCGGCTGTACTTGATCTTCAGCGGCGGAGTTCCCTCAACCTGGAGGGAGAGGTCCGAGAGGTCGCCCACACAGCGTCCTTGGGCGGCCGAGGGACCGACCCAGGCCTTCGGGCAAGG
Source organism: Parachaetomium inaequale (assembly GCA_033296685.1). Taxonomy (NCBI): domain Eukaryota; kingdom Fungi; phylum Ascomycota; class Sordariomycetes; order Sordariales; family Chaetomiaceae; genus Parachaetomium; species Parachaetomium inaequale. The sequence continues at coordinate 25,370 of MU854558.1, read as the reverse complement.
CACAACAAATGTCTGAGCGTTCTTCCGCTGCACCTCCAGCTTGTACTCGTCGAGGACTCGCCCTAGCTGGTAAGCGCCAGGCTTCTTGATCGGATAATCAAACTGAACCACGGATTGCACTCCCTCCTGGGCTTCCCGCTTCGCCTTGCGCTCGATATCCCGGATTTGCACTCTTGTCAGCTTGATGGACTCCTGCTGGTTCGTCTCGAGATCGGTGCGGATCAGCTCGACCTCGACGGGGATGGTCGCGTTGAAGAAGATGGGCAACGGCGCCGTCTTACGGTCGCCGCCCAAGCAAAAGGGGTGAAGCTCGGGATTGAGCACGGCAGAACTAACAGGGTCAGTGGCTAGCCAAAAAAAAAAAAAAAAAATCAGAGCGGTTCCGACTCACCCTTCCGGGAGGATATTGATGATTTGCCGGCCCATGATCAGCGAAGAGTTGTGCAAGATGCTGGACAGCTTGACGTTGTGTTCCGAGATGGCGAGCTCGCGGTCGTAGAAGACCTTGACGAAGCCAAGGATCCATGCCTGCCAGGGAAACTGGGCGAGCGTCAGCAAATTCATTCCTCGAAACGCCAGAAATGCACGGGGAACTCCATACCCCAATATTAAACATGAGCAGCCAGTCGAAGAGGGCATGGAAGAAGAAGGCCACGACCACGGCCGACTGCGACAACTCAAGCCATGGTATCCTGAGCTCCGGCAGCCCAAAGAGAAAGGCGCAGTCTATCGCAATCCATTTTAAAAAGAGCCAGAAGGACTCGGTGTCCTCCTCGACCAGCTGGGCCCAGTCGTAGAACTTCCAAGCAAGGAGGGCGGCATAGAAGCCAAAGGCGTAGAGGCGCTGTGTCGGGGCGTCGAGGATGTGTAGCGGAATTACCGGCGCGGAATTCCCTGCTGTTGGTGTCCCTTGCTGGGGAGCGATTGGGAGAGGGCTGGCACGATTCGTCGTCGGACCGGAAGCTGGCGCCCTGGCAGGGCCTCTTTTCGAGGCTGCCTGGGGCGTCTGGGGAAACGCGCCGATGGGGGATGCGCCGTTCATGGCATGCCGAGTTGGGGGGTTTCGACTGTGTCTTGGTGTATTCGGAATATGCGATCGAGGATTGCACAGTAGAGGGAGTGCAGCTCGTGGTTTCGTCGAGATGGTGGTTCGGCCTGGAGCTCGAGCTCGTCGAAAGGCGCAACCTGGGAAAGCCGGACAAGGACACAGGTTCAAGTGCCGAGGCAGATGGGTATTATTGTGTCGTCGGTGTTCGCTGCTGGCGTTGTGGTGCAGCCTCCACTTGTCGCATTATGCTGGACCGCAAGCCAGAATTTAAATTTCCTGTTGTCTGGATCGGAGCTGCACACACATCAAGACGCGCTCCAGTTCGTGCCGCGCTGTGGTTTGTTGCAGCAACAAGGCAGGGCCCAGCCGTCGTTGACGACGCTGTTTGTAATTGGCCAGGAAGCACTTAAGCTCCCCACCGGCACCCCACTCTTTCATTGGAGCTTCAAGACAACAGAGACCTGCCGACTCTCATCCACTCTCATCCACTCTGATCCAAGCATATCATACTTGTACACAGTAGTCTAGTCCAGGCTGTATGTGCAAAGAGCTGCCGTGCCTGCCTCGTAACAACTTCCCATGTATGACACTATGCCAGGGCGTTTACTGCGTACGTAGTCCAGAGTCCAGAGTTGACAAAAGACGCAGGCTATTATTATTGTATCTCGCTGGCGGGGTATTGTGCTTCACTTCCAAGTTGCAAATCCTGTGCATCAATGGAAGACAATAATATCCCCCAAAGCCATTCACATAAACACTGCTATTGATCTCTCAATAACACGCAGAGGCACCGAAGCCATTGCTCTCACACTTCCCATATCAAATAATCTGGTAATTCTCAAAGATATTCGTATTTAGGTACCTTATCTAGTCTCTGCATGAGCTCGCACAGCATCCCGCCATCCCCTCCATCCACCGCCGTGAGTGAACTCCCATCATCCCCGCCACGTAGGATCGCTGAACTAACACTGGGGAAGAAATCGAAAAACACCTTCCTGGCGCTCCCGTTTTTTACAGACGACCAGAAACCGAGAGTCAGCTTGTGCGGGGGCGTGGAACAAACACGGCAGCACACCCCGTGGTCGCACCTGGCCGCATCCTCACCTCTTTCACTCTTTGCCATCTTGAACGATGCGCTAAGTGGAAGGGTGGCGAGCGTCAAGACACGAGAGCGTGTCATTACCCGCCATTTCAACCCCAGTCAATATCCAGCATCTGTTCTACCATCTCTCTGCGACCCTCCTCAGCCCCTAACCTCATTCTCTCCGCCGGCATCCCCTGTGGATTCTTTATCAGAGCGTAAAATGGCTCAAGACCAGTCTGGAAGCTCTCCCAGCGGGGAGACAGCTCTCGAAAACGGCGACGCCGGCGCCTCACTTCCCCTTCGCCGATCTGGCCGCGCTCGCAAGAGGCCGTCCACCCATAGCGAGGACGCCGACTACGAAAACGGGCCACCGGCCACCTCGCCTGCCTCGGCCGACACCAGGCGGAATCCCAAGCGACGGGCAGCCCCGGATGCCTTTGACGTGCCCGACAACCTGCTTGAGGCATCCCTAGGGCCGTGGAAGGAGAACGAGCAGGCCGAGTGGGCCAATTGGATCGAGCTGGAATCTGACCCGGTTAGCCCTCCCTTATTCCGATATCTGACACCATAATTGACCGCCCGTCAGGCTTTCTTCACGGCCATATTGGGTCTTCTCGGCGTCAAGGGAGCGAGGATAGAAGAGGTGCTCTCGGTCGATGAAGACACTCTGGCCACTCTCCCGTATGCCGTCCAATTGGCCACGCCTTGGCAAGAACATTGAGACTGACGCGTTCCAGCCCTCCGGTCCACGGCTTAGTATTCCTATACGAGTATGTCGCAGAAGAGAGCGTCGGGGCCACAGAGACAAGCCGAGATGTGTGGTTTGCGAATCAGGTGCGTCCATCTTGGGTTTAAGAACAACGCCTGCCACTGATCACTGGCATAGACTACACACAACGCCTGCGCCACGATCGCCTTGCTCAACATCATCATGAACGCAGAGGGGCTGAGCCTCGGCGAGAAGCTCCGCAAGTTCAAGCAAGAATCCAAGGACCTGGCCCCGCCACTTAGAGGGCACATGATCAACAACAGCACCTGGATACGGACGGCTCACAACTCATTTGCGCGGTAAGTCAACAAGCGGCTACACACTTTCTGTCCCTCACTAACGTCCCACAGACGGCTAGACCTCCTGGACGCCGCTCTCTGTCTCCAAAACGAGGTCGACAAGAAGAAGAAGCGGGCGAAATCGGCAGCCGCAAAGCAGAAGAAGAAGAACCCCAAACGGGAGAAGGCCAAAGCCGACAAGTCCGGTGGTAGTTCTGCCTACCATTTCATAGCCTTCGTCCCCGTCGGGCAGCAAGTCTGGCAGCTCGACGGCCTCACCTCGACGCCGGTCTGCATCGGTGAGCCGCTACCCTTCACCCCGCCCGCCTGGATGTCACTGACACCCGCTCCAGGCGAATACGAAAAGGACCAACCTTGGACCTCGGTGATGCGCCCCGTCCTGCAGGAGCGCATGATGAGGTACGAGACCGAGCGGCTCTCGTTCAGCCTGCTCGCGCTGTGCGGCGACAACCTCGCCCACGCCCGGCAAAAGCTCGCCGCCAACATCCGCAGCCTGGCCGACCTCGACGCCAGATTCACCACCAACCCCGACTGGCAGTCCAAAACCAACCGGGCCACCGTCATCCACAGCCCCACCGACCCCCGCCTCACAGCCTACCAGCTCGACGCCGACGACATCCGCGCCGTGCCCGAAAGCGAGATCAAGACCGGACTCCTCCCTAAAGAGCAGCAGCAGCAACAACCCGCCTTCTCTTCCTCCTCTTCCCCATCCCCCACCACACCCCCCATTACCACCACCGCCACCACCAACAACAACAACAACGAAGACAACAACGAAACAACCCCCGAGCCAGCAGCAGCAGCCCTAAACCTCTGGACGCAACTCGTCACCGAGCAGGCGCGCATCCTAGCCGAGTACGACTACGAGGCCAAGATGGGAATGAGTAACAGCGGCGGCCAGGAGCCGACGGCTGCTGCCCTCCTCGGCCGCACACGGGACTACACGGCGGCGGTGCACGAGTGGGTGGGCAAGCTGGCTGGGCACGGGGTGTTGAGAAGGTTGAGGGAGAAGGTGCAGTTGGGGGTTGCGTCGTGACTGACTAGACTGGAATGAGCCCTGAGGGGGTTGGGGGGGGGGGGGGGGGGGTTGGCGTTTCTATGGTTCAACGGCTAGCTAGCCGGCTGTCTATGAAAAGGTGTTTTGGGTGGTGGGAGCCCTGTTTAGGGATTTCCTGGTGTCGTCTGAGAGGTTCAGCTTGGGAGGGACACCTACACGGGATAGGTCACGGCGCAATGGGGGGCGGTGTGAGGAGCTGTTGGAAACGTGGCTGGGTGCTTTCCTCGGCATAACCTAGTACGTAGACAACATGATTGATACAGGCAGGTGAGAGAGGTAAAGGGGAAGAGAATCTAGAAGAGTGTTCCGTCTCTGCTGTGCGCTGTTGCCGTTATGGCGGACATGTCTACGCTGCCTGTGCTGGACCCCGGTTTTAGCGCTCTAAATGCCGTTCATGTTTTAACTTTGGTAAAATGAGTGGAAAGGCCAGCCATATGGTCGAATAACTACCCGGCAGGACTGCCTCAACTGAGGGGTCTAGAATACAGCTAAGCTCGTCAAACCACTCCTGTTTCTTCCCTTTTTTTCGTCCTTTCCATTCCTTCTTTCTATCTCTTTTTTTCCTTTTTCTTTTCTTTTCTTTTTTGTTTTACCTGATGTTTTTCTTCATTTCAAATCAGGACAATGTCAGAGCAAACAATCAAGGGCTGGACTGAAGAGACTGGCAGGACGAGGTTTGAAGCGCTGTTCCCATGACGTAATTACCAAACGAAACACAGGCGGTCTGGACCCTGCCTGCTTGGCGGGAAAATGACGGCATGAAGGCCCCCGGGCCCCTGCTGCCGGTAAACTTTCCACGCTAGCGGGGGGTCTCCGCCGCTTGGCTGCGTTGTCAAAACCAACCAACAACCGCGAGTTCAGCAGCACAAGTCTCTTGACGACGTCAACGGTTCTGTGTGTCTGGTGGTTTCGAGCACAGACTTGCCTGGTTCAGAGCTTCAGTCAACACAAAAAAGCTATTTGCTCTCCTCGCCTCCCCACACTTCACCTCACTCGACATCGAACAAGGTCGACTCGAGTCCTTCCTTTGAAAAACACCAACCAGCGGTCAATCAACAACCGACATGTCGAAACGAAGCAGCGCGACCGCCGCGAATGGCGCCGCCTCGAAGGAGGGTAGCCGGGTCGACCCGCCTAGTACGTTTGCCAGTTCATACCCGGCGCACTTGCGTGAAGAGGTTGGGAGAACGAAGGGAGACAGACCGGCTGACGCACACCGCAGCAACAGACAAGCAGAAGCTCCTGCTCTCTACCGACGCCGGCCACTTCTCCCTCGTCCGCGCGCTGCACCTGGCGGACCTCATTACCGAGATGAACGGTGAGCAGTCCCCAAGACCTGGGGGAAGACGAACAGAAACTGACAAGAATACCCCTGCCCAGGCCTCTGCGGCATCCTCTCCCTCTTCTCCTCGATGCGCTACTGCCTCGGCGACCCGACACAGCACGGCAACCTGTGGGCCGCCCTCTCCCTGCTGCCCTTCGGCCTCTTCTTCGACTTTCTCGACGGCAAGGTCGCGCGCTGGAGAAAGAAGAGCAGCATGATGGGGCAGGAGCTCGACTCCCTCGCCGACTTGGTAAAAAAGCCCTTTCTCCCCTCCCCCATCCACCACTATACTAAATTGACTAACCTCCCCTCCCTTACCCACAGATCTCCTTCGGCGTCGCCCCCGCATCCGTCGCCTTCGCAATCGGCATCCGCACGCCCCTCGACCACCTCCTCCTCGCCTTCTTCGTGCTCTGCGGCCTGACCCGCCTGGCGCGCTTCAACGTCACGGCCTCGTCCATCCCCACCGACGCGTCCGGCAAGGCGCGCTACTTCGAGGGCACGCCCATCCCGACGACGCTCGCGCTCGACGCCCTCATGGGCTACTGGCTCTCCAACGGGTGGATCCACGACGCCCTGCCCGGCGGCGTCTGGTTCGAGGGAGGGCTGTTCGAGGTGCACCCCGTCGTGCTGCTGTTTGTGGTGCACGGGTGTTTGATGACTAGCCGGACGATTCACATCCCTAAGCCGTAGGCGTCGATGTCGATCGATCGGGGGAAAATGGGGGTGGGGGAGAGTGTTTTTGGGGATACGGGTCTTGAGTTTTGTTGGGGTTGGGATGTAAGGGGAAGGGAGGGGGAAGGGTTGGTTTGGAACCGAGCGAGCATACATCTTCTACTTTTCATAGCGGAAATGCGATGGGCTGTTGAATGAGGACTGCTGGCCGTTGCTGGCTTGGTTGGCCGTTGCTGGCTTGGTGGTATTTTGTGTACGCACGGCGTTGGTCGTCAAAGAACCGAGACATGAGATGCATTCAAGGAGATCTTCTATCCACGTCCACACGTCGCATCTGCTCGACCGTCGCTTCGATCACAGTTGAATGTGGCGATCTACGGATTTTGAGGCGCGTGGAAATTTTGGAGAAGAGTGCAAGGGTCACGAGAACAATCCTTTGAGAACGGCGATGACGTGACGGTGCGAAGCGCCATCAACAGATTTGACATTCCACGCTACTCTACGCCAGAATACATCTAAGCCTTCTCCGCCTTCTCCTCCTTCTTGTGCGGGAAGGGGTTGTACATGCCCCTGTCGGCCTTGAGCTGGCGCAGCTTCTGGATGGCTTCTTCCAGGTCGACGGGCACGTCCCGCGCCTGCGTGGACGTGTCGTCGCGGTAGCGGATGTTGACCTTGCGGTTGCGCATCTCGTCGTCGCCGACCACAAAGCAGAAGTTGTCTGCATGAGTTAGCATCTGCAGGGGCCGGGTGAGGGGAGGGGAGGGTGTTCACTCACATTGCGCCAGCTGACCGTTGCGGATCTTCTTCTGGAGCGTGTTGCCGCTGCTGTCGACATCTGGAGATACTTAGTCGGGGAATTTACAAACAGAAAGAGGTCAACGAGTACATACCGACGTGGAAGCGCTCCTTCTTCAGGAGCGCAGCCACCTCCTTGGCATAGCCCAGGAAGCCCATGCCGACCGGGATGACAATGACCTGCCGCGGCGACATCCAGTATGGCCACTTGCCAGCAAAATGCTCGGCTAGAATGGCGGTGAAACGCTCGATACTGCCGGCCATGGCACGGTGGATCATGACGGGCCGGGCGCAGCCAGGCGCCAGAGGCTTCTTGACGAGGAGGGGCTTCTTCTTCTCCTTGCCGTCCTTCTTCTCGTCCGCGGCAGCATCAGGCGCCGGGGCCGGGGCAGGAGCAGGAGCAGGGGCGGCATCTGCGGCATCTGCCTTGTGCGCACCCTCAGCGGTTTGGTACTCGAGAGAGAAGTTGATGGGTTGTTGGAAGTCGAGCTGGATGGTGGCGCATTGCCATTGTCTCTGCAGAAGGTGTTAGTTGTCAATTAGCAGCGCACTAAAAGAGTGACCATACGTTAAGGCAGTCCTGTTGATATCCCCTGTTAGCATTTGCGGCACCGAAAGTGTTGGCTTGACGGGCTACGCACCAGAACAGCGATATCGACCTTCGGTCCATAAAAGGCGCCGTCACCAGCGTTGAGCTCCCAGGAGACACCGGAGTTGGCAGCGGCAAAGTCGTCGAGGGCTTCCTTGAGGCGAGCCTCGGCACGGTCCCATGTCTCGATCTCGCCCATGAACTTGTCCGGGCGAGTGGACAGCTTGAGCTTGAATGTAAGACCCAGCATGCCGTAGAAGGAGCTCATGAAGTCGAACAGATCGGCGACCTCCTCCTTGATTTGGTCGTCGCGGCAAACTAGGACCAGTGAGCAGACAGGACCACAATGCATATAAGGGAGGCTCACAGATATGGGCATCATCCTGCTGGAATCTCCTCACTCTTGTGAGACCGCTGAGCGCACCACTGGCCTCGTTCCGGTGCAGAACGCCAAAGTCGGCAAGACGCAGCGGCAACTCCTTGTGACTCCGTTCCTGTAGTAGCGGGTTAGTGACAGTCGATAAGATCATGAAAATGGTATTGCTTACTCTGTGGCGGAACATCATCGCATGGGCTATGAACTTGTTAGTCGGGTCGTGTTGAAGGCTTAAATTTGAGACATACCAGGGCAGTTCATGGGCTTGAGACCGAATTGCTCCTTATCCACATCAATCAGGAACATGTCCTCCTTGTAGTGAGCCAGATGGCCCGACTGCTCCCAAAGAGATACGTTGAACATGTTGGGAGTCATGACCTCGTCGTAGTCCCGCTTCCAGTACTCTTCACGGATGTACTCCATGATGGCGTTGTTGATGCGCATGCCGTGCGGCAGCCACATGGCAGAGCCCGGCGAGCTCTCCTCGAAGTAGAAGAGCTCTTGCTGCCTCCCGATCAAACGGTGATCACGCTTGGCAGCCTCCTCGAGGAACTTCTTGTGAGCGGCCATCTGCTTCTTGTCCGGGAAAGACACGCCGTAGATGCGCTGCAGGGAGTCGTTGTTTGCATCGCCGAGGAAACTTGGCCACGGTTAGCGGACCTTGTGTTCCTATTCAGGGCCAAGCGGGATACACACTATGAGGACGAGTTCTTCATGATGGCAAAGGTCTCAATCCGGCTTGTATCAGGCACGTCTGGGAGGGGTCAGCTTCGCCCGGGTACGGCCTCGGCATAGAGGACGCAGAAGCACGGATTGAGGGAGCTCAGTGATGGGCTGGCTTACGGGGTCCACGGCACAGATCGCTGTCGTAACTGCGTTAGCACTTGCCCTGTGTTGTGCACTGAAGGGTGTGACTTACATCAGGGGACCGTTCCTGTAAACAGTGGTTCTTGTGCCGTCGGCAATCTTGTCCTTGATGATGTGGACCTTGTACGGGTTGTAGGCGAACATCTTGAGCAAGTCCTCTTTGCTCATTTCCTGTCTCGATGTGAGTCTTGTGATCCCAGCCCTGGGCACACCAAAGACGGCGCCATCGCCCAGGAGTGTTCTGCCCTCTAACGTACCAGTCTCTGGAAAGGCTGCTTCTCCTTCACGATCTTGGTGACAATGCTCTCGAGCGGCGCCCAATCGGCGGCGTGCACGGCACCGCCATCTGGGAGAGCCATTTCGTAGTAGAATCCATTATCGACCGCTGTGTGATAGCGAATTAGAAAGGTATCGAACAAGCTCGGGACGCGGGTCGAACGTACGGGGACCGATGCACAGCGAGCAACCAAACCTCCGTTCGCAGGCCTCGCCGAGAATATGGGCGCTGGAATGCCCTGAAGACAGTGCATGTTAGCCGATGCCTTGACCACAAGTCCCCAAACCAGGTCCCTCACAGAAGACGAATTTGCCCTGGTCATCGTTGAAGTCGAGCAGCTCCAGCTTGCAGCTTTTCTCAATCGGGCGGTCGAGATCCCACAGGTGCTCGCCATCGATCCTCGCGACCACGGTGCGCTTGTACAGGCTGTTGGAGATGCCCTTTGCGATCTCGCCAGGGGTGGTCTCGTAGGCTTTGCCGGGCTTGACGGTGCCGTCGGGCATAGTGATCAGGATCTCATCGCGCGGCTTCTTGGCGAGCTCCTCCTGCTGCTCCTTGTACAGACGGTCGAACAAGTCGATGCGCTCCTGGAGGAAGCTGGGCGCCGGCTGCATCTCTAGCGGGCCCGCGTCGGCGGCGGCGGCGGCGGCCGGGGCCTTCTTCTCCTTCTTGGGCTTCTTGTCGCCGCCGCCAATGGCGGCCTTCTGCAGGGCGTCGGTGACCTTCTCCATGGTGGTTTCGCGTGCGGGACTCGGATTGTTGAAATTCGGCAACGAACAGTCGAAGATTTGCAGTTTTTGCGGCCCCTGAAACCCGTCCGTGAGTCACTTCAGACGGGATGACTGTGGAGGGGTTCAGGCCGAGCCGTAAATTTGTTGTGGAACGATGCACTACCCCGCGATCGATAAGGGGGCCCGGCCAGGGATTAGTGGCTGTCAATGCCGCCAAGTTGGCGAGGAGCTCGGGCCACATGCGCCTTATCGCAGCATTACCGGACGGCGGCAGGGACCTCTCGGTAGGTAAGGTACCTTCATCCCTCCCGCGCCCCCTCGTCGGCCCGTCCTGGCAACATCCATCCCGCCCATACACCCGACGGCATCACCGCTCTCCCGCCACGTCCCGCCCCAGAAACGAAGCGCTGCAACTTAACTACGAAACTCTCAACAGACGCCGCCAAGCAGACTGCCCCGCCCTGGCGCGATTACGCGATGCGGTCGTCGCTCGAAGACATCCCCGAGGAGATCATCCGCCATATCCTGCTCTATCTCCCGCCCGAACACACGCTCCTGAGCTTCCAATTAGTCTCCCGCCGATACCACCACCTGTCCAACGAGTCCTTGCTATGGCGCTGGCACTGCCGGAGCTCGTTTCGCTTCTGGCACCCTGAGCACAAGCTCGAGGAGAAGCTCACGGCGCTCGCATCCTCGGTGGACTGGAGGGGGCTATGGATCACGCGGAAACGGAGGAACAACAGGGCTGCGCGGCTGTTGGACGGGGTGATTGCGACGAAGCACGGCCAGCTGAAGCGGTTGAAGGGGATCTGCGAGCTGGGCTACGACGTGAAGGACTACCTGCTGGAGCAGTGCCATGTTGACGAGACCGCAGAAGATGTCTTGGCCAGGAGGTACGAGAGTTCCTTTTATCATTCAACTTCAAAAGGAGCTTCGTCCAAACCCCTAAAGTCCAGCCGTAACTAAACGCCGTGCCAGGTACTTTGCAAACTCGGCTTTGGACAGCATACACCGGGGCGTGGCGGTGGAGCGGTGGTCCCGGTACCAGGGCCAAGCATTGAGCTCCGAGGGCCTCGACACTGCGCTGGGCGCGTTCGATATGTTTGTGTTGCACGACCAGGAGCAGGACCTCGATTACGTATGTTCTGGGTGCGAAACAGCCTGCAGGCCCCTCGCTAATGTCCCCTTAGGTAGTACGGACACTCGATTCACTCGCCGAGCGATTCAGGGCTGAGCACCCGACCTTCGAAGACCTGTCCACTAGAGAGCAAGCCCTATCCCTGGTCCGCTGGTTGAGAGCAAACCATCTCACCGGTATGGACCACCCTGAAATCAACTACCGTAACCTCAGAAACTGTTTTATCGGCCATGCACTGTCGGAAGAGACCCACCCTTCTCTCCCTATCATCTCGAGCGCCATCTTCACCTGTGTCGCCGAACGGCTGGGGTTAACGGCCTTTTGTCTCGCGTTCCCGAGCCATGTGCACGCAGCGGTGTATGCTCCGCCCGGGAAGGATCTGGACGGGGATGAAACGGGGGAACTGGACGGGGAGAAGAAGCGCATGTGCCTAGACCCCTACGGATCCGACCATGAGGTCACCCTCAGCGACTTGCGCCTCAGGCTTGTCGAGTTTGGCTGGACACAAGGGACCGAGGCTTTTCTCAAGCCGTCGCCTGTGCCGATCATCGTGCAGAGGACAGCGCAGAACATCAAAGCAACACACGATACAGTCCGGCATCTCACAGACAACGACATCCTGGGGTCCGAGATGAAGCGCCTGCGGAGTGGCCACCCCGGCCTGAACATGGACGCGGCCGTGTACGCCTCCATGTGGGCGGAGCTCCTCATGAAGCAAACGTCCAGCTTCCACTGGGGCTCGAACCTAGCCGCCTTTCTTCAAAAGTTTGCCCTCTATTGGAGCGAGGATCTCTGGATAGTCCAGAAGTATCTCGTCCCGCTGTTCGACAGATTCATGACGTCGCAACCAACCCCCCGGCCGCCGCGCGTGGGTTATCACAACGTGCACGAAACCCTCGCCATGCTCGAGAACATCGACAACAGGATACCCGAGGTTAGCCGGCGGTATACGGCCGACATATGCGCGCGCGTCCTCTACAAGATCGGCCAGGTGTTCCGCCACCGGCGATACGGGTACATTGGTGTCATCAACGGCTGGGCGGCTATGGGCAGCTCCAGCCTGCCGATGCCGCATCACCTCGACGCGGCCGAGGCCGAGGAGGAAGGCGACGTGTTTGATCCGACCGAGTCGGTGCACGCGAGCATGATGGGGCCGCAGCGGACGTACTATACCGGCCTGTGGGTGCTCTTCTGTCCTCGCCCCTGAACTTATGCCCCTGTACTAACACAGCGTGAGTGTCTCCAGGAAGTCCACGGTCGACCGGCTACGGGTAGCGCAGGACAATGTGGTTATCATCACGGACCCCAGACTCATCCCGGACGACCTCCATTTCGTGGCGGGCAAGTTCTTTCGGCGGTTTGATCCCGAGACTTGCACATTCGTGTCGAATATCAAGGAGTATTACCCCGATGACTGATATTGGCTAGAGGAATGACGTTGGGCGGATGGCAAGACCTAATAACCCTAGCGGAGTAAACCTAATATAGGCCGTTCCTCGCCGCAGTTGAAGGATCTAGGGGTGCACTCGCAAGCGGGATTGTCTCATTATTGGAGCAACCCGAAGGTTGACCACACGTCCGTAAAAACACTAGGCAAGGCCATAACGGCCAGACGATTTCAACGAGTGAAGTGTGTTTTATGTGATATATCTACCATTACGGTGTTCATTAACCTGTCCCCGCTGCCGTGCCTCCATCGGCAAGGCATGGAGACAGTTGTCATTGCCCCTGCCCATATAACCCCTTTTACGCAACACTCCCTCCCAACCCAGCCCGTTGCCATTCCGTCTCGTCCCAGCATCGTCTCGTCGCCGTCATTCAAACAGATAGAAAAAGGGGGTATCTCAGCAAGACAAGAATCGAAAACACGCCGCGCCAACACCCACTCCGAATCACCTTCCCTCCGCCCAACTCACGACTCTACCATCTCTCCGGGGTACGTTCTCCGGGTTATGTTGAACTGCACCCCTCATTCCGCCACCAGGCAGTTGTTTCCGACCGCAAATGAACGAAGCAACCGTCTCCCTCGGATGTCGGTAAAACTTTCCCCGTCGTCACCTCGAGGCAGGCTTAGAGGCTGGGTTGGCGAGCCTACGCCCTCGCCGCCTCACGCCGCGCCGCCCAGCCCTTGAGCGCAATCACCAGGATAACCCACGCCATGAGCAGCCCGACTAGGCCCATGGTGACGGTGTACATGAACATGGCGTCGAGCTGGTAATGGATCATGCCGCTGATCGTGTCGCCCGCCTACACACCCGCCAAATCAGCACACCACTCACTCAAACAAATCCCCAACCCACCACCAACACCCAAAACAAGAAACAAGAGAGAGGAGGACACGTACGCTAGCCATAAAAATAACCCCCCCCGCCACCAGCCCAAACGCAGTCAGCAGCTCAGTCGGCGGCCGCGACGGAAACACAGACCGCGGCGGGCGCAGCCACAGCAGCACATATGTCAGGGCGCGCGCGAACGACGCGCCCGTCAGCAGGTTGCCCCACTGCTTGTGCACCATGCTCGAGACCATGCTCTCCTGCGTGTGGGAGCTCATCATGATTCCCAGGAGCAAAATGACGAGGGCGGGGATGGGGTTTGTGGAGAAGGCGTAGGTTGCGGGTTCGGTTAGTTCTTCGTCTTGATCGTGATTGCGTTCGAGGTCGCTGTAGGTGCGTTGGTGACGGTGGTTGTTGGTGGGGGAAGAAGGGGGGGAGGCGGCTTCGGTGACGGTGTGGTTGAGGAGGGTGCGGATTTTGGTGGATTCGATGAGCATGCCGCACTGGGGGGGGGTTAGTATTGTCTTCTGAGAGAGGGGGTGGATTTGCGATAGTGGTGAGTGAGTGGGCGTCTTACCAGGCCGCCGCCGATAAACAGCACGGTGATGGACATGTGCTCCAGGTCGGTGGCGCTCCAGCTGCCGCCCCAGCCGCCGAGGTGTTCGAGGAAGATGTTGGTCGAGCCATAAAAGAAGATGAGGGCGCTCTCGACGAACTCGGCCGAGGGACGCCATTTCTGGCCCGCCCTCTTGGGGCGTATGTTCCAGGCCTGGTGTACAAGTCAGCATCTTGTCCTTTTTGTCGGTGTAACATTCATTTCAGGGGCAACAAACCCATCCGAGATCGCCAAAGCTGCCCGCCCAGCGGCCGAGAGTGAAGATGCCCAGCCAGAAGAAGACGCCGCCCTTGATCCAGTGCGCCAGACCGCTGAAGATATTATGGCCCTCCTGGGATCTTGTCAGCACAAACTCCAATTTGCCTCTCTGTCTGATGGGATATACTCACAAAGAAACGGCCGAAGGTGATGATGCCCGTGCACAAAGCAATGAAGCCGAGGATCAAAATCGTGCGGTCGACAAAGTTGTAGGCAAAAAGGAGGACTTTCCAAAACCGGCCCGAAATCTTCTCTGCAACCTTGGCCACCATCGAATGCGCCTTGGTAGACTTGGAGAACATGGGCAGGTGCGCCTCGAGGTCCTCGTCCGCATCATCGTCGTGGTGGTGGTGGTACTCGTGGTGCGCATCACGGATGGGACTCGGCGGCGAGTCGGCACCCGACGAGAGCGAATGGCTGCGCAGCGACTCGGTCTTGGGCTCAGTGCCCTGGCCGCTGTCATTGGAGAAGCGGCTGTACGGCCCCGGCGAGTACCGGGACTCGTGCTCGGCCATGGCCTCGGTCGACACGGGGATGAAGCCTTGGCGCTCCTCGGCGCGGCCGCCGGACGGCTTGGAGCTCTCCCGCTTCAGCATGCCGGCGACGCGCGCCAGGAGGCCCACGACCACCTGCGCGCCCACGACAACCGTCACGATCCAGCCGAGCTTGTGGTGGGCGTTGTTTGGGTACAGGTCTGGCGTGCTCGCGTTGTAGACGACGCCCAGCAACACGCCACCCGCGTTCATGGCGAGGAAGACAAACTGCGCGGGGAGCGTGTACCGCGAGCGGGCGAGCGACAGTATGACGGCTAGACGAACAAATTCAGCAACTCGCCCTGGGCATTGTTTTACAGAGTGTGGATTCTTACCAACAGGCAGCGCAAACACCCACCCCAGAACCATCAGGGCTATGTGCCCGTAGATGGCGGCCTTGTGGTCTGGGTGCGCAAAATACGTCGGGGGATACTGGTCCTCGGGCAGGGGCTTGTCGGCGTCTGTCATGTTTATGCCGCCCATGCCACTCATGCCGCCGTCCCCGTGGCCGCCATGGCTCTCGCCGTGTGCAAGGGCGGCCGGGACGAGGCCCAGGACCGCCGCGCTCGCAACAACCGGCAGCAGCGAAGTTGCAAGCGCCTTCATGGGGGGCAGCTCTCACACCCGGTCCGTTCACACAAGATTCCCTCAGCTTGGTCTCTCTCAACTTTGAGAGTTTTGTTTGGTGGAGTGGGGGTCCGGTATGATAATTTCAGAAACCCCACGCTGGATTTAGACGACGGCCTTCGGCAGCGGCGCTGGTTAATAACGGCTTGGTAGTGAGTGCCGTCAGGATCCTTGTTGGCTGATGTCGTTGCTGCTGCCGTGCATCGGTCATGCACGACGTCGTCCGATTGTGGTGTGTTCGGACGGGGGTTGGGGCGCTGGTTAGACAGACAACAGAGAACAAAGACGAGGGCGCTCTTTTGATTTCAACTCGCTTAAGACTAACATGTAGGGATCTCGTCTCCGGAAGCGGGCAGCGACGGACAAGACGCGGCGTGGGCTCGATTTAAAAGCGGCCATCCCACGGAGCAGCTCGCTTGCCTCTTCCGGCCGACTGATTGGTAATTCCCAAGATGCCCAGGGCTTGGGCAGGAGTCAGGCCACCCGGCTGGCCCTGTTTGGTGCCCATCACGGCGATGCCCTCGCGGTTTGCGCATTTGCAACTCCGGGGCATCCGAAGCCCTGAAAGATGGCGGGTGTCAGGTGCGAGTTTAGGGTTACAGTGTGCTGCGTACTGTGCGGGGCGGCAGGGCTCTCGTGCATTCGATGCCTGCGGCCCTGCGCATCACTCATCAACTCCCAGACCTGTCTCGTTGCTGACCACAGACATGCATCGACACCTTCAACCTGGCCAATGGGCGGCTGGCGGAATCGCACGACGGTCGAGTCAGCCTGGAGCAGAGCCTGCCCTCCCTCATCAACGCCAGTCTGCTGGTCTGCGGCGGTGTGCGCGTTCAACCGACGCACCCGGAGACGTGGAAGAACCAAACGCGATTCGCCCAGATTTCGATGATGGATGCATCTGTGCCGGCGGCGTTTGGCGGGCACTGTGGGGCCGGAGTCAACCTCGTCGGCGAGCTTCCAGATAACCATCGATGGGAGGGATGCCCGGAAACACCACGGGGCAGTCATCCCTCGAGGCGGGCACAGCAGTGATTGACTCATCGATCAAGTACATACTGTGCTGCAAGAGTTCATCCGCCCTTATTTCGGCCTTGTGCTGTGGCTGCAGACACACTGCAACGTCGATATCGGCCGACTTGTCGCAGCCAAGACATGGCGATCTTCCGACTTTCACAGCTCACACCGGGTCCTTTCGGTCTCGGCGGCAGGTGGAAGCCGGAGGAAGGGCCATGAATCCCTCGATGATCAAAAATGATGCAAGTCCCAGTCCCACCCCCACCCGATACCACCCTGCCGCACAGTACCGGGAAGGATTCTTCCTGCAGCAGCCGTTCTCCCAAGCCTCCCTCGGCCAAGAGACACCATTCGATATACATAGAATACATCGTCGGCCTTGGCAGCGGTCGACGGAGTCGGAATTGCGACAAAGCCCGAGGCGCGCAGCCATTTTCGAAGCTCTTCACTTGGCCGCCTTCGCCGCCCAAGCTCCGCCGCTGCCACATCATGACCCTCCCTCCCTCTTGACACAGGAGTGCGCTCTCGTGAAACCGACCAGGCAGGCGGGGAGTTTATCACTGACCGACTGTGTATTACGCGCTGATTAATCCCCGAAACACCCCGAGCGTGCTTGCACCGCCGATTCACTCCCGATCGCGGGAAGCGCCCGATGGACCCGCGACGCCCTCTGCCGGCGTTTGCACAATGCGACCCCACCTCTACCGATGGTCCCGCATGGACCCTTGCCATGTGTGCGCCCTGCCGTCCGCACCCTGCCGATGACAGGAAGCCGCTGCTGGTGCTGACAGCCGGAGATCTGACAGCAGCGAGAACTGTGTGTGTTTTGCGCAAGCTGTGAGAGGTCGCCTAGCCTGTACGGGATTTCATGTTTGCGTTTGTACGGCGGCGAGGCACGCAGGACGGACTGATGCCTTGCAAGTGCAAGTCCTTCTCACCATCTGATATTCCCCGACAGCAGGCCAGCCCTGCCACGCCGGGTACACTATTTAAGATCAGCTCAGGTGGAGTCTCTCACTCACTCCAGCTGTCATCGCGCGCGCGCGCCTTCGCGGCCAGCAAGGAGAAAGACAAAGAAAAACTCTTGCAGGTGGGGCCCGATATTGCCCGCTACCACTTACACGGCCCACCTCTTTCCATACTGTGTGCTCCGGGGTCCTCCGCCGCCGCTAATCATCAACACCGCAAAGCGATATCGCGGCTATCCTTTTCAAGTGAGCGGTTTAGAGCCTCGCCAGATCGCGCGTACAATGGCGCGAGGGGACCTGAAGATCTCTGCGCCGAGGCGCGCCACGGCCGTGCGGTGGGAGACACGGCCACGTTTGAACCTCTAAACTGACGTCACAACGCAAGGTTGCGTCAGGGACGAGAGCCGTAGGGCTGAAGGGCTTGAAACCAAGCCACCAATATCCCCATCCATACCAACCAGCTAGGACGTCGGTCAGAATTAAGGATATCGCCAGAAGTATCTTGAACATAGAGCACTCGTCGGTGTTGTACAATCACCACCTGAATGCCGGGATAATCCACAACACCCGGTCCTCACAACGCAGACCGGCCCGAAGCAAGCCTCCACCGCTCCCCGTCATCCACCGCCACGGCCCTCCCTTCCCGCTGCAGCTTCTGCAGGATCTGCACGACCCCGCCAGCGGCCGCCGGGTGCAAGCTCTCGGGCACATCCCGGTAGATGCTCCGGACCAGCTCCATCACCGTCCATGCATCCCCCTTCCCATTCCCATCCACCCCGGCTGCTGCCGCCGCTTCCACTTCGGCACCACCAGACCGAAGCGTCTGCACAACCTGCTCCTCGCGCTGCCCGCGGTGCCGGATGTACTCGGCGATCTTGCCCGGCCCGTCCTCCACCACGGCGCCGTGGCCCGGGTATGCCCGCCCTGTATTACTTGTAGTAATGGTAGTAGTAGTACCGTCGTCGTCCCCAGAGACAAAGAGGTGGCGCATGCGCTCCAGGCTGGCGACGTAGGTCGCCAGGTCCTCGAACACGCTCGTGCCGTGGCCGAGCACGTTGTCGCCTGTGAAGAGGGCGTTTTCTTCGAGGAAGTGGAGGGACATGTCTTTGGGGGTGTTAGTTGATTACTATTGGTTTTTTGGATCAGGTGGGTGTCGGGGCGCTGTAAAGGATCAATTAATAAGAGAAGAGTGGTCGACATACGATCCGCCGTATGCCCCGGCGTATGCACCGCCCGCAGACTCGCCCCCTCGACCCGGAACTGCATCCCATCCGCAAGCTCCAGCTGGCCCTCCTCCGGCTGGTGCTTGTACACGCGCATGCCCGGCCACGCCCGCAGCAGGTCGGGGATGCCGCCCGTGTGGTCGTGGTGCCGGTGCGTGATGAGCGTGTAGGCGACGGCCGCGCGCTCGTCGCGCAGCACGCGCTGCAGCGCCGCGATCCAGCTGGGCCGGCCCTCGCCCGTGTCGATGAGGATGCGCGCCGAGCTGGTGCCGACGAGGTAGGTGTTGGTGCCCTGCAGCGTGAACTTGCCCGGGTTGCCGGCGAGGATGCGGATGCAGCCCGGGGAGAGGCGCTCGACTTCGGGGAGGGGGGGGAGTTGCGGGGTGGTCATTTTGAGGCGGCTGGGTTGGAGGAGTGGCTTCTTGAGGAACGGGCCGGCCGGCGGCAGGCGCATCGGTGGGTGGTTATGAGTGAGGCCCCGGCGGACGCGGGGTTGTGTCGGCCTGTCGGGTCCGGACCGCTGCGGGGTAGGGAACCGGTCCGGTTGTGGGGGTTGTTGTGCCGAGCTCTCGGCTGGTCCGGCGGCACGTGCTTCGGTTTTCTTGGAGGTTTGAGGGATCGGTAATGACACTTTGGGATGGGCAGTGATGCAGAAAACTGGAATTTAGGTCAGATGTAAAAGGTTCCGTTTATCCACGAGGAAGGTCTGGGATAAGAGTCCAAAGAGGACAACGATCGTCAGGGGTTCCAGGTTCTTTGCAGCACCGAAGGACACAACTACGACTTTGAAAATGAATTGAAGTTATACGTCAAATCGGGTTTCCTTTTGTACTGGCGCCGAAGTTACCTATGCATACGAAAGAGCAAGGTAGGTAAACAAAGCCCGACGGCCATTGTTCGGGCCTTGAATGCCGAGGCTGACTGAACCCCTGTCGCCCTGACGCGCTCGTTGTCTCCGTCGCGGTGCATTTTAGCGCCCGAGCTGGGGCGCTCGACGCCTATCGATAAGGCCGGCCGAGTCCTCGATAAGCAATTTCCAGCCCGCCGGGGCCGTATCGGCTGCAGCAGTTGGACACCGTTTCGGCGATGCGAGCGCGGATGCATTGACAGCGAGAACAATAGCTGCCTGCTCGCTGCGCAACCCGATTGAGAAACCCGGTAGGTATTGTTACCGGCCTCTGCACCGTACACGTGAATAGCCCTAATCATGCGAATAGGCCTCTATTGTCTGCAGCTGCGCCGGCAAACACCCGCGCCCCCGTGCCCCCCGAACCCGTAACTTGACTCTATAACTCAACGCCGCCGCCACTCCTGAAGCACCCCCGAGCTTCTTCTCCCCCGGGTACCTACTTTCAAACCACGCCGCCAATTGCAGGTTGCTGTGCTGTTGCGCCCAATATCACAATACGCAAGAAAACAACAGTGTACTTGCAATTGCCAATCTGCGTGTCGAGCATTCGGTCAGCCCCGAACCTGGAAACACTCGCATCCCAGCCATCATTCTGGCACTCAACACCCACCCCCCTCCCCCTGATCCGCCCCCTCCATTCTACCCCCTCGGACTCAAGAGACAAATCGCACAATGGCGGCGCGGCCTGCTACCCCGGCATCGCCCAAGAACCACAAAGTCAGGGCGCCCCAACCAGGGCAGCCCATGTACGGCTGCGGTAGGCTGTGTCCGTCCCGGCTTCAGGGGCCCCCCGTGCTAACAGCTGCAGAACACCTCCAGAGACTCTTCAACCAAGACCAGGCGACGACGAACACGTCGATCCAGCACTACAAGGCCATCCTGCGCAGCATCTTCGACACAACCCCCCTGATCCCGCAGACCGCCAAGGCCATCGACGGCCAGATCGTCACGTCGCTCACGCCCACATACCTCTGCCTCCAGTGCCCCTCGACACTCACCGAAGACGACCGGACAAAGCATGGCAGCAAGAAGTCGCACAGATTCTGTATGTTGGCGCTGCTGGTCGCTGGCGCTGGTGGCCGGGTATCCGCGGCTTTACTGACGTGGGCGCAGATGTCGACTCAAGAAGCGGTGCTCTGTACTGCCAGATGTGCGACGACATTGTCTGGGATCCCACCTTTGAGGAGCTCAGGTTAAAGAAGATTGGGACAGGCACCTTCTCAAGTACGTCCTACGCGCCAGTGCCGGTGGCCGTGGCAGCATGCTAACCGCCCGCAGCCCGGAAACGGAAACATGAAGAGCTGTTCGAGACATCAGACCCCGTCAGGGACAACCCCACGTACATCTCGTCCAACACGACGGCCGCCTCGTGCAAGTCCAGCGGCCTGCGCGGCATCTACAACGCCGGCGCCACCTGCTACCAGAACGTGGTCCTGCAAAGCTTCCTCCACAACCCGATCCTCCGCAACTTCTACCTCAGCGACGGCCACGCCAGCAGCAGCTGCACCGTGCAGTACTGCCTGAGCTGCGCCATGGACGACATGTTCCAGGACTTCTACGCGCTCGAGAACACCAACGGGTACACGGCGGCCAACATCCTGTCGGGCTTCTGGTTCAGCGGCAAGAGGGCGTTTGACGTGCTGGCGACGACCAACGAGCAGGACGCGCACGAATTCTTTCAGTTCCTCGCCGAGGAGCTGCACGAGCGCAACGGCGACGGCAAGAAGCCCGAGTCCGGCAGCGAGCACAGCTGCCACTGCATCATCCACCAGACCTTTTACGGCAAGCTGCAGACCACGACGACGTGCCAGAACTGCAGCGGCGTGACGAACCAGGTGCAGAGCTTCCTGGACCTCAGCCTGCCGCTCGAGAACCTGGGCCACAAGAAGGGCAAGAAGGGCGGCGCGTCGCGGGGCGCCCTGACGCTGCAGGAGTGCCTCGACGAGGAGTACATCAAGTCGGACAAGTGCGAGTACCGCTGCCACAACTGCAGCTCCATGCAGCAGGCCCGCCGCCAGACCACCATCAAGCGGCTGCCCAACGTGCTGTCGATCCAGCTCAAGGCATGTCTCTCTGTCTCTCTCCCTAGCAGACGAATACTGACACACAACTCCAGCGCTTCGAGTACAAGCAAGGCCGCCACGAGCGCGCGGCAAAGATCGACACGCCCGTGCGCTTCCCGCTCGAGCTCAACATGCTCCCCTACACCAACCGCGGCCGCGGCAGCGGCGGCAGCAGTCAGGACGCCAACAAGGAGAACTACGAGCTCGCCCGCTCGTGCACCTACGACCTGCTCAGCGCCGTCGTGCACGTCGGCGAGATTGACTCGGGCCACTATGTGTCGTACTGCCGCGTCGGCGACCAGGTGAGTAACTCCCCGGTGATCCCCTTATTTCTGTCGTAGTAGGAAGCTAACGGAGGGGAGCAGTGGTTCGCCTTCAACGACCACAAGGTCGAGCTCGCGCAAAAGTCGGACGTGCTCAACTCCAAGGCGTATCTGCTGTTCTACGTCGTGCGGTCCTTGTCGTAGGGCTAGGTGGTGGCGTAAAGCATGGCTGGGAGTTCGGGCTGGGTTGTCTCGTCGTCGGTTGTAATTGATAGATCCGGGCGGCTTTATCTTCTTTTTTTTCCCTTTCCTCCTTTTTTTTGCCCAGAGAACAGGATTTGCTTGTTGCTTGGGAGTGGCGTTGACGTCAAGGCGTATGGTACCCAGGGGGGTTGGGTTTGGGACTCGGACAGCATGGAGTGACTTCCAGCAGGCAGGCCGGCACGCAGACAGCGTGGCATGGAATTTAGTTTTTGATGGGCGTTTTGATAGCCAGCCAGCCATCTAAGGTACTCTGTCTATCACGTCTGTCGTCTACCTACTCCCGCTTGTCCCCGTCCATGTTCCGTGATACCGTGATCATGACAATCATCTCCAGGTTCCTTCCCTCTCCTGTCCTTTTTCTATCTACCTTATTTTTATTTTTATTAAAAAAAAAGGGGGGGGGGAGAAAGAAAAGAAGAGAGAGAGAGAGAGAGAGAGAGATAGAGGACAAAAGCAACGCCGGGAAGTCCTGGAGCGCCGCCGAGCTGGCCGTGACACCTTGTAAGAATGGAGACCTTGCTCTTGTGCTGGGAGTTTTGCTCCCCCGGACGATCATCGACGCGATTCCCAGAGGCAAGCTGAGCCCCAAGTCACCTGAGCTTTTCGATGAGCACAACATACTCTGGTGAACACAACCAGCTAGGCTTACATCGTGGTCTGGAAGCTCAGCGACAAGCGAAGCAATCTCTTCGCCTTGGCCAACAAGAACCCGGAGACTGGGCTCTGTGGTCTCAAGCCGCTCACCCAGAAGGTCACGGATATAATCTTTTTCTACCGTGAGTGGACAGAGCTGGCGGTACCTACCGTGCAACACAGTGCCCGGTATAACGCCTGGAGGGGCAATCTGAACAAGTTTGCCGAGCAGTATGTGGACGAGCACCTTTACCAGCATCTGAACTTCAGCCCCCAGGCCACCGTTCCATCCCATCCCCTTGGCGGCCTAAAGTTCATTCACCGGGCCGCCATCGCTTTATTCCTGCCCTAGGGCAACCATTCCAGCGGCGGGGTTTCTGACCCCTTGGCTAACAGCAACCCCCATCGCTGTAGCATACGCAACCTCGCCAGCAGCCATATGAACAACTGGTTCACGGGAGACCGCGAAGTGGCGATGGCCGTCTTCATCACACGGCGGCCCAGCTTCCCTCTTGGCCCTTGCCCTGCTGATGAACCAAACGATGAGGCCTACTCCAAACCAGGACGATTTCATCGACGAGCCCGTACAGCCTACTCCCACCAAGACCGATCCGGCAGAGCTCAGGAGATCAGGAGGCATGAGCACGGCTTTTTGTGGCCCAGAACATGGCGCTGTTTGACAGGCGACGTCAACTACATGAAGACCGCGCAGATGGAAGTCAAGGACGCCCTCGGGCGTATAGAGCTGCTGGATGACAATGAGGCTGTCGTCAGGGCCCTGCTGCTGGGAAAAGATCCCTTTGACCTCGAGGAGGAAACGGATGCTGCGAAGGTCTGCGAGGTACATTTATATTGATATACTTGGTGTTGGTGTGTGGATGCTGACCAGTATGCCTCGTAGAAAATCTGGTTCAAGGGTCCGCAGGAGGTTATTCGTCGTCGGTTTGACCCCGGGCATCTTCTCCTACTTGCCAAGGGGCTCCGACATGGTGCTCTTGATAGGGAGCTGACCTCGGATTGAGCCGCGCCTCTATCGCTGCCTCATCATTGGTTTCTGTGAGCGACTGGAGTTGCGTGCGGAAGACGGCATCGCCACTGATGAGGAGGCCATCGTTCGTATCATCAAACATACGTACCATGGCACCGCCCTTGTTGAGGAACTGGCCTTTGCAATACATTGCTAGGCGGAGAATCTCTACCACGTTACTATCGTGGAGGGCCTCGAGGAGTGGGTTCGCGCTATGGACGAAATCATTCATGACTTGCGGGCTAGCAACATCGGGGACCTTGTGAGAAGGAGGTCGGTCTCGCTTACTAGTAAGGGTAGATTC
>MU854557.1:0-42239 GCA_033296685.1 Parachaetomium inaequale | reverse complement strand
TTTTTTTCTGCATTCATGGGCAAATTTCCCAACGCACAAACGGAGCAGTGGCCGGTGCTACCTTGTCATCCATCAATGCTTCTTTTGTTCGGAGATTCTAAGGTGAAATATGCCGAGCCCCCTTTTTTTTTGTCCCCAAGTGCATCTTCGACGCGATAGGTAAGGTAGCCTTTCATCATAGGACCATCTTGAACCTCGGATCCCGATCATCTCCGCTGCCTTCATACTGCGCATACTTGCCGCTCTTCTTGTCCTTGTTGATCTTGGAACACCACAAGACGTTGGCCAGAATCCTAACCCTTTGTTAGCCAAACACCCAACGATTCAAGGGTAGAGTGTGCACCTACGCAAACCAAGCATAAACTAACAGCCACAAAATGATCGTATGTCCCTTATGATACAGCGGGCCTTCATTGCTGGGGTAAACAAACGCTACACTTTCTGTCAGCAGCCGCTCTCTTACACAACCCAAACATAACCCCCATCCCACCCCAGAGATCTCCACCAAACGACAAGCCTAGGCTAGGTAGATGTACTTACTCGCCACAAACCCCCCGCAGTTCGCCACAGCCAGCTGCAGCGCCGACGTGGTCGCGCGCTTGTAGTGGCCGGCCGAGTTGTTGGAGTTCCACACCAGCACGCAGGGGACGCTGGCGTACATGCCGATGGCCATCAGGCAGGTCATGGCGAAGCGGGCGTTGGCTGAGGCCACGTTGGCGATGGCCGCGTAGCCGGCGATGGAGACGGGCAGCGTGGCCAGCATGAGCGTGCCGCGGAGGTTGAGGCGGTCCGAGAGGAGGGCGACGAGGACTGGGGGTAGGTGAGTAGGGGTGAGTGGGGGGTTGAGAAGGAAGTGATGGGGAGGGGGACATACCGGTTATGGGGGTTGCTACGGCGTAGGGGATGACGGACCAGAGCTGGGTCTCGTTGGCGGATGAGGTGATGTGGAGGTCGTTTATGATCGTTGGGAGCTGGAGTTGGGTGAGAAATTGGAATTATGAAGGATGATAGAGGGTGACTGACAAACAAGCCGAAGCTATACAGCCCCGACAGGATGGAAAAGTAGGCCGTTGCCGATAGCCAGACCTGGAGGTTGAAGATGCCGCGGCGCACCTCGGACCACTTGAATCTTTCCTCGCGCTCGAGGACGGGGCTGAAAAGTCAGCACCAGCCGTCCACCGTTAATCGAAAGGCGACATACTTGAACCGGTCAGAACCCGCTGACTGGGTGTGCCCCTGCAGACGCCGCAACGCAAACTCCTTCTCCTCCGGTGTCAGATACGACGCCGTGGCAATGCTCGTGGGGAGAAGCAGGTATGCCACGCTTGCCGCAACGACCGTCTTCCACCTAGTCAGCACCTCCATCGACCTCAGTCCTCAGGACCCGTCAACTCACAATCAACCCCTCAATAATAAAAATCCACCGCCACCCCTCCAGCCCTCCCCGCGGCCCAATCGCCGACAACCCCCTGGCAAGAAGACCTACACCGCATCAGCACGAACAACTAACCTTTAACCCAGCCAGTCCCCCCAGATTCTGAACAACGGAAGAGAACGAAACCTAGAAATAACATACCCCCAAAAGCCCCCGACAGCGACGCGGCCGTATAAAACACACCAATCCTCACCGCCATCTCGCGCCGCGTGTACATGCCCGACAGGTACAACACGATCCCGGGAAGCAACCCACCCTCGGCGAGCCCCAGCAGCGCGCGCACGGCGAAGAAGCTGGCAAAGTTGTGGACGAAGCCCAGGCACATGGTGATGATGCCCCATATTGCTGTCAGGAGCGGCAGCCAGATGGTGGGGGTCAGGGATTTGAGGATCAGATTGGACGGCAACTCGCTGTTCCGGTCGTATCAGTTCGTGCTTAGCGAATGTGGACGGATCAGGCTGGACTTGGGGAGGGGGGTGGGAGGCGAGTTACCTAGCAATGTAGGTTGCGTAGAAGACGGCCAGGCCCTGGTTGTACTGCAGGTTGGAGATGCCCAGGTCGCTCTCGAGGCCGATGATTTTGGCGTTGCCGACGTTGGTGCGGTCGAGGAAGGAGCAGAGGAAGAGGAGGGAGAGGATGGGCAGGATTCTGTGGGAGGATCGTGTTAGGGCACGGCTAATGGAGTTTAGGGGGAGGGCGGGCACACCTTGTGTCGGTCTTGAAGAGGACGCGTTTGGCTAGGTGTGCTTCATCTTGGGGGGTCAAGTGTGTGATGGCATCGGGAGTTGTGGCGTCGACTTCATCGCTTTCGACCTTTTCGCTGTCTCGCTCGACATCGTGCATCGAGGACATGATTGATTTCCAGGCGTTGGGAGAATAGTTGAACTGCGATAAGCCTAGAAAATCCCAACAAGGCGGCTTTGCGGAGGTTGAGGGACTAGGCGATGGACAATGAGGGGGGAGAATGTCGGAATCATGCACGTCCGCCCGCTCTTGACCCGTGGCTCGTGACAAAAGCTGGGAGTTGCAGATGATGTCTTATGCGTCTGGTTCTAGGCCTGCTCTTGTACGACCTGCCTACCGTAGGTAACCGCCGGATGGTTCCTCTGCATGCCTCACCGCTCGCTGATCATGTGCAGGTTGGGCTTGGAATGGGGCAAACAAACCGAGACAAGATCATCTCCAGCCAGCCATTGGAGGAGCGGGTATTCCGACACAGCACCCACGGACATACCACGGCTTGTGCGTATCCGCCCCCTCACGATGCCGCTTGATACGTCGGCCCTACCTGCTTAAGGCAAGCGCGTAGTAGCTCGCGAGGACGGGGTTTTTTTGCCCGAGAGGTACATACCTTGCATTGCGAGGACGGACTATTGACGGTCACTAGACGACTGTGGAGGGTTGGAATGCAGATCCTCTACCCCTAGTCCCCTATTCGCAAGGACTGGACATCAACTCGAACCCAGCTTGGAGCCTTGCGCTACCCCGCGTCACGAAAACCAGGGTCCCTAACCCGGAGGAACCGCGTGCATGTGGCGCCGTCTGCGGCCCGCAGAGCCAAGTTTTGGGAGCCGAGACGCGCCCCGATCCAACGATCCCGGGGCGCTCGATCCGGCATCAAATCTGGACCCCGGCGTTGTCGGCCCCCTGTGACGTAGGCTGGGCGCCGATCGCCGGTTGGCAGAACAAGCACCGCTGGCGGGTTCCAGTGGCGCGGGTCGCGAATCGCAGTGGGAGGGTCAGCCTGCGACATCCTTAAACTTTGAAGATCAGGTAGGTACTTCCTTGGACGAGCATCGATCGATGAGCTGAAAGAGTCTGTGGTTACGACACGATTTGGACAGAAAAGATGGCCGGCGTAGTGCGGGCAGCGAGGCAAACGGCGCCCGTGTTGGCGCGGCAGACATGCTCCCGGCAGTTGGCGGTTGCTGTTGGTGGTGTTGCAAGCGGCTTCAGGGCGGCGCCCAGGACCCGGTTGAGCCTCAATTGCAGCAGAAGCTTTTC
Organism: Parachaetomium inaequale; assembly: GCA_033296685.1. Classification (NCBI taxonomy): domain Eukaryota; kingdom Fungi; phylum Ascomycota; class Sordariomycetes; order Sordariales; family Chaetomiaceae; genus Parachaetomium; species Parachaetomium inaequale. The sequence continues at coordinate 38,800 of MU854557.1, read as the reverse complement.
GCACTCGCGGCATTGGAGGTCCGTGGCGGTTCCAGCGGTTGACCGGGGCGGATCGAAGCTATGGAAGAGCGCGGATGAAGCAGTTGCCGACATCAGGAGCGGATCGGTGGTGCTGAGCTCTGGGTTTGGGCTGTGTGGTATTGCGTGTAAGTCCAGACACAACCAAACTTGCTGGGCTGGGGAGTGACTGACGGGACCAAAAAGCAACACTTATTGCGGCACTTCGAAATCGGGGACCGGATTCCCTCCACTCGCTCACTGCCGTATCCAACAACGCGGGAGCCGAAGGACGCGGGGGCCTTGCTCTCCTGACGGAGAACGGGCAGGTCGACCGCATGATCATGTCGTACCTGGGCTCTAATAAGAAGCTGGAGCGACAATACCTCACGGGGAAGATTGCGGTCGAATTGTGCCCTCAGGGGACACTGGCCGAGAGGATACGCGCGGCAGGGAGCGGCATCCCGGCATTCTTCACGCCAACTGGTGGTCGTAGGTCCCCCAACTCGCCCGATTTTCACGGGACACGTCTTCTAACCAAGGCTAGACACTCTCGTGCAGGAAGGGGCAATCCCGGTCCGGTTCGATGCCGACGGCAACGTGGTTGAGTACGGCAGGCCACGCGAGACGAGAATATTCAACGACCGGCCATATCTGATGGAGACGGCGCTGTATGGCGATGTGGCTATCCTCCGGGCGTGGAAGGTTGACAAGGCGGGCAACTGCGTGTTCCGGTGAGCATCTTGCCACTTACTCTGTCAGAGCATTTCTGACCCGGAACCAGATACACCACCAAGTCCTTCGCACCCCTGATGGCCAAGGCAGCGAAGCTGGCCATCGTGGAAGCCGAGAATATTGTTGAAGTTGGCGAGATCGACCCCAACGATGTCGACCTTCCGGGCATCTTTATCGACCGCATCGTGCCGGCGACAGAGTCTTCAATAGTTGAGATATTGAAGACGCGGTCGACAGGAGACGGCAAGGGGACCGAGACAAAGGGGGATGCCCAGCTCCGGAGGGACCGCATCGCACGACGAGCGGCAAAGGAATTGAAGAGCGGGTTCTACGTCAACCTGGGAGTTGGTAAGTACAGAATACCTCTGGCAGAATGATGGAGGCGCGCTGACCAGCCTAGGCATCCCAACCATGGCCCCGTCCTTCCTCCCCCAAGGCCAGCAAGTCTGGATCCAATCTGAGAACGGCATCCTCGGCATGGGCGACTACCCCCTTCCCGACGCCGTTGACCCGTACGTCCTCCCCCGCGCTCAAGCACCCCCCACCCCTGACTAACCCCTGGCCCACAGCGACATCGTCAACGCCGGCAAAGAAACCACGACCCTCGTTCCGGGCGCCGCAACCTTTGATTCGTCCGAGTCCTTCAGCATGATCCGCGGCGGGCACGTCGACGTGTCCATCCTGGGCGCCCTGCAGGTCAGCGCGGCGGGCGACCTGGCCAACTACATGATCCCGGGCAAGGTGTTCAAGGGCATGGGCGGCGCCATGGACCTCGTCTCGAACCCGGACAGCACCAAGATCGTCGTCGCCACCGAGCACGTGGCCAAGGACGGGACGAGCAAGGTCGTGCAGGCGTGCAGCCTGCCGCTGACGGGAGCGCGGGTGGTGAGCACCATCATTACGGATTTGGTGAGTTGTCTTCTTGGTGACGAGGGAGAGATAATGCTGACAAGGGGTAGTGTGTGTTCCAGGTTGATCGGAAGCTGGGGACGTTGACCTTGACGGAGCTTGCGCCGGATGTGGAGGTGGAGGAGGTGAAGAGCAAGACGGACGCGGCGTTTACAGTGGCGGAGGATTTGAAGGTCATGGAGTGAGCGGTGTTTGGTAAGCATGCTGATGGGCGTGTACAGACGGAATGGTATCTCTTGCATTATGTACTTCGCATATTTACCCACTTACTACACTATCCACCGCGTACAAATCCGATCTCAACCACCACCTATCGTCCCCAGCCGCATTGTAACTGCTGATACCTTATACCTTGGGGCTTTCCTCCCTTCCCATCACCCTCCCACCTCTCATAGCTCGCCCCTACCCCAGCAATCGCACATGTTCATACTGCTCAGCAACCACTCGCACCCCTCATCCGTAGTAAGCGGGACGTTGGTATTCAGAACTTCGATGAGCTTGTACATATTCCTATTACCGGCCCGTCAACTGGTATCTCTTTTAACTATGTACTGCCGCATATCAAACCACTCCGGTCCCCAGCCGCTATCTTAATCGAGGCACAGCACCCTTAGTACCCTACAACTTCGCCCTCCCCTCCCCCTCCCCCTCCCACCTCCCAAACCCGCCGCCCACCGCCTCAGCAATCGCATCAACGCTCCTCAACAACCATTCACACCCCTCATCCCCGGCCAACCTCTGCACCCCTTCACTCTCCCCCTCCAACCCCTCAAACTCTTCTTTCTGCAAACCCTGCTCGACCCCCTTTCGCAGCCCAAAAACATGCGACAGCACCTGCGGCCCAACCCCCGTCTGCGCCCTCAGACACGCCACCGCCACCACGCTCGTCAGGCTCCGCCCGACCGTGGCCAGCCCACCGTCTTTATCATCGCGGGGAGGGTCGGCCAAAAGCGGACCGTAGTGACTAGCCAAAATATGAACCGGCAAATCGGGGTGGCTCTCGCCCAGCTTGGCGACGAGCTTCTCGTCGAAGGGCGTGTAGATGCTCTTCCAGAGCCCCCTCGCGCGGTCGGACACGGATGGGAGGTTGGATGGCGTGAGTTCGCGCGAGGGGGTGGTGCAGAGCTGGGAGGACCAGGGGTGGTGGGCGATGCCCGCCCTAAAAGCGCCGAGCGTGTTGATTGTTCGGGGAATGCCGTTGAAGGAGATGCATTTGAGGCCGATTTCGCGGAGGAGTTCGGCGGTGGTTAGCGGGGTGAGGGCTGTTGTGAGGGAGGGGGCGAGGTCGTGCAGGATGAGGAGGGAGGCCGGGGAGTTGAGGGTGATTGTTGCTGCTGCCTGTGGGAAACGCGCAAGAAGGTGGTGTTAGTTGGATGGTTGGATGGTTGGAGGGTTGGGGGATGGGAAGGGAGTAGGTGTCGTACGGAGAGCGTCACCCACGGCCGTTCGCCGTACTTGCGCTCGCGCGCCTCGTGCGCGATGCGCCTGTAGACGTCGCGGATGTGGCGTGGTGCGGGCGCCTGGCCGGGGCGCGCAAACGGCGCGTTGATGAGCGCTTTCAGCGAGGGGGAGAGTTTCGACATGTCTTCGGCAGCAACAGGTCTCTGCTTCACCAGTTGCTTCTTCTTCTCGGCTTCCTTCAGACTCTTCCGATTCTTCGCCGCCGGGGCTGACATGTCAAGTAAAGTCAAGCGCAAACAGGCAAATCCAGATGTCCAAAAATACGCAATCGGCGGCCGGCAGCCAGATCTGCCCTGGTCTGTTTCAATTGGCCTCCGGTTGCCATTGTCACGCCATGGGCTGCGGTTGCGATCCCAGATCGCCGGCAGGTGGGACACCCCTGGAGCTGCCCTGGTCTGATGACCCCTCGCCCCGTCCGAGTGGGTAAATGTCCCCGACCGAGGCTCACGGTCTGGGCGCCGGGGGCCAGAAATTAGGCCGAGACCCACTATTTCAGGGGTTGAGACGAGCACCTTGACAGGTGGAAGTCGTTTGGTGTTTGTCTTCGATCGCTTTGGCGGGGAACCCGGCTCTACGAAGACCGACGAGGATGGGATGGGAGCTGTGGCGGGCCAGGAGCGGTCCTGACAATACGTGTCACCCGCGTTGGGGGTACACACATCTCCGTGAATGTGGGCAAGGAGAGGAGGGGGACACGACGGCCAGGGGCCACCTGTCGAATCAACGTCTGGTGGCATCTCAGTGCACTGTCAGGCGGTTGTATCGCCCCGCGCCGTTGGGACCTGTGTAGCCTGCCGGAGCTACTTGTGCTCGGATCGCCATGGGAGAAGTTGGGGGTCGTAGATCAGGGCGCCGGTCACTGCGTGGGAAGGAATGGTACCTTATCTGCGAGCGCTCCTTGAAGCCGGGGAGCTGGGCAATCTATCTCCAACGTAGGCGCATATGTACCCCATGGTCCCGTACGGAATCGCAGCGTGACAAGAGCATACCGACCGACTGCCACCTGACGCGCTGTGTGTTCTTGAACGCTGGGCCGGAGCGGAGCAATGGCCGGGCAGAAGGGAACCAAACAGCCGTTTTGGCTTGGGTGAGTGCTCTATTTCCTCAAGTGTGACGCCAGTTACTCTGATTGGAGCCTCATCCTGACCATGACAACCCCCAAACAGCGGAGCCGCGGCCTCCATGGCAGTGTGCTTCAGTAGGTCAACAATCCGAGTGGCATACCAAATGCGCGTGGTCCTAACATACCTGCCTAGCACACCCTCTAGATCTCACAAAATAGTACGACCCCGGCCTCCCTTGGCTATTGACCCAGGACAGCGAATTGACGCGTGGCTATCTCACAGCCGGATGCAGGTCCTCCAGACACGTGCTCCCATGCTCTCGACTCTGTACAACTTCGCCCTCCGTGACGGTCAGTCCAGCCAGGCCAGACATCGCACCTCCTATCCAACTGACTGTGCCGCCACATCATAGGAATCCCCTCCCTCTGGTCCGGGCTCTCCGCCTCCATCCTCCGCCAGTCCACCTACTCGACCGCCCGCTTTGGCCTGTACAGCATCCTGTCCCGGCAGGTACAGCAGAGGTCAGGAACCAAGCTCTCCACCGCGTCCACGGTTGCATGTGCCGGCGTCGCGGGGGGGTTGGCAGGTATGGTTGGGAACCCGACAGAGGTTATCCTCGTGCGCATGTGCGCCGACGCCGCGAAGCCGAGTGCCGAGCGCTTCCGCTACTCTGACGCCGTGACGGGGTTATACCGCATCGGAAAGGAGGAGGGAATCCGAGTATTCGGAAGGGGGCTGTCTGCGAATATTGTCAGGAGCGTCCTCATGAGTAAGGCCTCTTGCCCACCTCGTGTCTGTGGCGAGTGTATGCTTACGACGTGGAAAAGATGTCTCCCAGATCGCGCCGTGAGCACACCGTACCAGAACTGGGTTACCGCGAGCTGACGCAACGAGTACAGATATGCCGCCGCAAAACGAGCCATCTTGGCGAAGACCAAGCTAAAGGACGATATCCGCACCCACGCGCTGGCCTCGCTCTTCGCTGGCACGGTGGCCACGACGGCGTGCGCCCCTGCGGATGTGCTCAAGAGCAGGATCCAGAGTGCCGCGAAAGGGGCGAGCGTAATGCAGGTCGTCAGAGAAGGGCTGAGTCGGGAAGGCCCCATGTTCTTGATGAAAGGGTGGACGCCTGCTTGGCTGAGGTTGACGCAAGTTGTCCAAACCTTTTCGGGTCTTCGATGTTTGACTGACAACTGGGTAGGCCGCATACCGTGCTGACATTCGTGATTATGGAGAAGTTGCAGGAGTTGGTCAACCTGGCCGCCTCGACACCGGCCCGCGCAACAGTTTGATGCTTGAGTCTTGCACTCAGGTCCCAAAGTCAGGTAGATTAGACCAATTCAGCCAGTCTAAAGCCGCTGCATCGTCCCATGGGTACATGCTCAGCCCCGGATCAAACTCGTTGTTGACCCTGCTGAGCGCCTCGACGATCTGGTCGTCAGACATGGACGAGAACTGGATCGGCTCCGACCAGAGGGGCGTCTCCATGAAGCCCGAGACGGGCGGGCTGGCGTGTATGGCGTCTGCCATGCTGAAGCTGGCGCGTGCATGGTTGCCCCGCGCATAATTGGCCGAGGCGCGGTGCTGTGAGAGCACCTCCGGTTGCGTCCCTGCGCGCGGTCTCGCGGCGGTCTCAGGAGGGACCGGCACCGCGGCTGCCGCTTTCTTGACAATGTACTTGAGGTACTTGCCGTACAAGGTCGACATGCCGTTGCGATGCTCCGTAGCCGAGCCGACACGTTCCAAAACCTCGGCCGTCTCTTCGATCAGCGTCCGGACGCTGGGCGCTAGGTTCGAGTTGCCCGCAAACTGGCCGCTCAGCCGCAAAGCAAAGCAGGCTGCAAAGGATATCATGATTGCCGTGTTGTTGGGCATGCTGGATAGCTGTCCTTCGCCTTGGATGGCCGCCCGCATGACGTTTAGCGCCGATGAAAGACCAGCTGCGTGAAAGAAGTGGCGTACTTCGGTCGGGGCCGTCGGGTGGTTGATGACGGTGCTGTAGATGGACAGACGGGTGTGTGTGACCAGGATCTGAACATAAGGGGGCAGCCGATGCTGAGGCCCGCTGCCGATGGAAATGCCCCATTTGGCGTGCCATTCGTCAAAGAACTTTTCCACGATCATCTGGATTGACCGTGCAACCATGGCGCCGTCTGCCCGCCCATCTCGGGACTCATCACAAAGGGTCCTGATGGAGGAGAATAGTTCATCCTGCGCGAGTCAGCATTTTTCCATGCCCCCCTTTTCTCTTTTGACCCACCAGATCCCTTCGTAAAACCGCCATGGACACGAGGTGTCCGTCCATGGTGTCGGCAATATTCGACAGATGCCACTGGTCGCATCCCCTGAGAATAGGGGTAATGGGCACGGTGTAGCAGCGCCCTCTCGCCAGGCACATCCTAAACTCGTTAGCTGACCACTATTTCCAAGGGCCAGTCTGGAAATACACACCCTCGCTCCAACACAAACAACGCAATCCAACACCTCTCTCGCCTCCTCAATAGCCTCAGGCCAAACTCGGAGCTCGGCTCCACGTCCCCAAAGCCATCCAGGGCCAAAGCCACCTTGGGGTCAATGCAATCCGCCCTCGCAATGCCCCCAAAGCTTCCGCCAAGCCCCCCAGGCCCTTCCCGAAGCGAGGCAACAGGCACAAGAATTTTGTGCAGCGACAGGTCCAGGGCCATGGTCGTCGCCATGGAGACATACCAGCAGGTTTCGTCATCAGTGCTGTGCTTGCCGGGGAACATCCAGGGGACATTGACCATAAAGGCGAGCACGATCTCGACGGAGCGGTAGCGGTCGAGGATGATGCGATTCACAAGCGCCTTGCAGTGGTTGGACAGCCGCCGCGAGAGGGCCGAGGCCGAGGGCATGAAGAGGGCGGCGGCGGCGGCAATGGAGGTGAAGAGGAAGGCGGAGCGGGAGCGGGTGAAGGCGGCCGTGTAGAGGGCCGGGTCGAGGCCCCAGCGCGTGTGGGCGAGGTTGTGGTGGAAGAAGTTGAAGAGCGTGTCGGCTTCGTCGGCGGTGATCAGGCCGAGGTTGATCGGATCCAGATCCGGGCCCGTGTCGAGGCTGAACTGGCTGAGCTTGAAGAACTTTTCGACTTCGGAGATCTTGTCGTTTTGTTTATTCTGGCGGGTTCGCTGGTGAGACATGGCTTCGGCGGCCACGTGGTCGGCCCCTGACTTGGGTGAGACATGCAGATCCGACGCTCGCGCGAGAAGCTGGAGCGGGTTTTCGGCGTCATCGACAGCCAGGCTCTCCTCGCCAACATGGCCCTGCGAAGGCGTCGATCCCTGCGGTATACTCATGCCGTCCTGGTCCGAGGCAGAGCTGTCGCCAGCGTCGGAGGAGGCGTCGGGCAGGAGGATGTCGCTCTGCTTAGACGCCCGGCGCGGTTCCGCACTCCTGGGCCCGGATTGGTCGTGGCTGGTGATGAGTGACAGTGGCCCATGGGGTCCGGGCCCGAGGAGGGACTTGAGATCCGTGACCACTTTGGCGGCCTCGATGCCGGATCCGGTTCGTCTCAGGGCCTGCTCCACCTGATGCAACGCCTTCTCCAGTCCTGTGCGTTTGCTGTGCATACGTTAGCGGCCGTGTCCATCAGACGGAAGAGGTGCGCGGCTGACTTCTTCACGCCCTTGCGGCGGCCGACGTGGAAGTCGGGGCGCACGCACTGGACGCCCAATTGCAGACAGCGGTGGCAGCGGTCGTCGTTCTGGGCGCGGCCCTTCTCGCACTTGATCTTGGACCGGCGGCACACCAGACACGCGGCGGCCCGGCGGCTGTTGTGGTCCCGCGGCGAGTCGCGCACGGCGTCGGTCGCGACGATCACACTGTCGGACCGGTCCATGTCATCGGCGTCCATTTGCGCACCGCAGGCGCAACCCGTGTGGCTTTCGGCCGCTCAGTCCCCGCCTTTTGTGTCGTGTTGCGGGGAGTTGTCGCACGAAGCTGAGCCGTTGAAGAGCCGTTGAAAGTTGGGGTATTCGGGGGAGCCAGGCGGACGGCAGCTGACAGGCGTGGTTGACAGCTGCGAGCAGGGCTTCTCTTGGCCCCGTTTCTGCCTGGGAAGCCGAAGAAACTTGCGGGAGACAACGAACAACCTCGAATCCCGACCGTCTTCGGAGTCGGTTCTGGCGACGGTGCCATCGGCCTCGGCACCTCGATGACTTTTATCGAGGTTGGGCCCGGCCCCGGCAGCACTGGTTCCGCTGGACAAACGTTGCATTCCATACTCCCATGCTGCCAGGTTCGGATGCTCAACGAAGGGCCTGCTAAATGCCCTCCTGCCCGGTGAGGATTTACCCGTGCTCAGCGTGAGCCTATCGGTTTCTCCCGCCTTGGCCACACCATGGGTATTTGAGCATCCGGGCGAATTCTGCCTGTCTGGTACCAAAGCCGAGCGACCGCCGGATGCCCCCCGCTGCGGAGAAGAAGCGACCCCTGCCCGGTAGTCGCCGGCGTCCCTCCGTCACATATTACCCCCCGGCCCAAGTCCGTCTGTCTCGACACAAAAACACCAGGTGTCTCGAACTTTGTTCTGCCAGTGTTCTCGATGATGGCAGCTTGGGACGCAGTGATGGGTACTGTACACGCCCCGCATTACTTGGCGCTCCTTCGCGCGGTCATCGCATAAGGACAACAAAATACAACATCAGACGAAGCACTCGGGCATTGACCATCGACGGTCCTTGGTCTGCCTTGTCTGTCTTGTTCGAGAGGATGATTCAAGGTGAACGTAGAAAGTTCGGATTCGATGTGCATGCAGATGGTGACTGTTGCTCCGCTTCGGTTGTTGCTTTCCTCGAGGCCTTTTCGGTTTCGAATGACGGACCGGTGGAGAGTTCGGAATCCAACTGGCAACTCATCTCCAGGCTGCGAGGTTGGAATTGGAAGCTTGGTCGGTCTTTGTGCAGCAGTGGGACTTGGACCCGAAAAAACAGGTGGGTGGGGCGGCCTGATGCCGTGTGGGGCACGCTCCCAGCAGTTTGGTTTGGCGCGGACGCGACTGCAGCACGTCGCGTTTCTTCGCGTTCCACTGAAACTCGTCCCAGCTCCGTCAACATCCCAAGCCTCGCATACCCATCCATTCGTTTCCTGTTATTCGTAGGCGAGTTTGTTGCATTTAATCAAGACGTACAAGTCGTCGGTCACGGAAAGATGGGGGAGAAACCGGCCACCGCGGCCCGCACTCCTGCGAAGACGCCGTCCACGGCGAAGAAGGCACCTTCAACAGGCAAGCAACAGAGCATCCTCGGCTTCTTCTCTAGGTCCGGTGCAGCCGGGAGCGCCAACGGAGTCAGCCCTTCGCCATCCACCAAGCCCTCGTCCACAAGCAAGCGGGACTCGTCTCCCCAATGCCTGAAGGAAACGACCAGGGCCAACTCGATGCTGGCCTCGAGGCGCACCACCACCGTCACACCCGTCCCCAGCAGCGATGCCATCGAGCCCTCGAGCTCGCAGGAAAACAGAGTCACAAGTACTGTTAAGGTGGCTAGCACCGGCTTTTCCTCATCATCCACACCTGCTAAGATGGCGCAGAAGTCCGTTGTCAGTGTACAGGCAAGCCTTCAGAGTAGCCCGTCGCGAAAGGTACGTCGACATGCAGCCGGCCGCCGAAGCGTTTTGTCTGCTAACACGTCCACCAGGCAAAGAAGGTTGTGAGCTACGCCGAATCCTCCGACGAAGATGACGACGCGGTTTTTGCTACGATGAAGGCGAGACGGTCCAAACAACGCCGTTCCCGTGCTGCCGTTCCGGATGAAGACGAGGAGGACACGTACGAGGCCGAGGCGAACGATGTTGAAGAGGATGATGGTATTTTGCTCGCCCATTGATGACAGAACCCCGGCTAACGATATGGATCAGAGGACTTGGGGGACTTTGTGGTCTCGGACGACTCCGACGCGCCCTCGAAATCGAAAAAGAGGAAGCGGCCAGCAGCCAAGCCCACAGGCCCACGCAAAAAGTCCAACCTCTCTTCTTCTCCCGGCCCTGACCCACGCTCTTCTCCAGCGGACGACGACGAGATAATGCAGGATATCCCGCCCTCAACCTCGACTGCACAGAAGTGGAAGTACGATCCTGACAATGTTGAACCGTACGAGCCTGCGCCCAGGGTGGCTCCAACACAAAAGTCAACAGGCCCAAAGCCGAAACCCAAGGCGCACACCAAAGAACCAGAGGAGAGATACCCGTGGCTGGCCAACATCTTGGACAGCAACAAGAACCCCCCAGGACACCCAGATTTTGACCCAACGTCCATCTACATCCCTCCGATGGCTGAGCGGGGTTTCTCCCCGTTTGAGAAGCAGTACTGGGACATCAAGAGGAAGCTCTGGGATACGGTCGTCTTCTTCAAGAAGGGCAAGTTTTACGAGCTCTACGAGAACGACGCGACCATTGGCCACCAGCTGTTCGACCTCAAGCTGACTGACCGCGTCAATATGCGTATGGTTGGCGTCCCCGAGAGCTCGTTGGACATGTGGGTCAACCAGTTCGTGGCCAAGGGCTACAAGGTCGCACGCGTCGACCAGATGGAGTCTGCCTTGGGCAAGGAGATGCGCGAGCGCGAGAGCAGCGCCAAGAAGGCCGACAAGATTATCCGCAGAGAGCTCGCGTGCATCCTGACGGGCGGCACCCTCGTGGACGGCAGCATGCTGCAGGACGACATGGCCACGTACTGTGCGGCTATCAAGGAGTCCGTGGTCGACGACAAGCCCGCCTTTGGGATTGCTTTTGTCGATGCCGCGACGGGGCAGTTCTTCCTCTCGGAATTCGAGGATGATGTCGACTTGACCAAATTCGAGACGTTCGTCGCCCAAACGTCACCGCGAGAGTTGCTTTTGGAGAAGTCACGCCTGTCCACCAAGGCGCTGCGCATCTTGAAGAACAACACGGGGCCAACTACCATCTGGAACCACCTGAAGCCGGGCACCGAGTTCTGGGACGCCGATCTTGCGCGACGTGAGCTCGAGTGTGGCGGCTATTTTGCCGCTGAGGAAGGCAAAGAGGAAGTGTGGCCCAAGAAACTGAGTGAGGTAAAGGACAAAGATCTGGCAATGTCGGCTCTCGGTGGCTTGACCCACTACCTGCGCGTCCTGAAGCTCGACCAGAACCTGCTGTCCCAGGGCAACTTTGCGTCGTACAACCCCATCCACCGGAATGGTACCCTGATCCTGGACGGCCAAAGTCTGATCAACCTCGAGATCTTCTCAAACACGGCCAACGGCGGTCCTGAGGGCACGCTGTTCAGCCTCCTCAACAGGTGCATCACTCCGTTCGGGAAGCGCCTCTTCCGGCAGTGGGTTTGCCATCCGCTGTGCAACATCCAAAAGATCAACGAGAGGCTCGATGCCGTTGACATGCTGAATGCGGACCGCAGCATCCTGCAACAGTTTTCTTCTCAGATGGCCAAGATGCCGGATCTTGAGCGTCTTATCTCTCGGATCCATGCCGGTGCTTGCCGACCCGAGGACTTCGTTCGAGTTCTGGAAGGGTTCGAGCAGATTGATTACACGATGGGCCTTCTGAGCGCCTTTGGTGGTGGTAACGGCCTTGTCGACAAGCTCATCGCCTCCATGCCTAATCTCAAGGAGCCCTTGGGTTATTGGGAAACTGCCTTTGACCGGAAGAAGGCCCGAGATGGCAAGCTGCTCATTCCCGAAAGGGGCATCGAGGAGGACTTTGACGGCAGCCATGACGAGCTAGAGCGGATCAAGGAGGAGCTGCATGCACTCCTCGAGAGGCAAAAGACGTCCCTGAAGTGCAAGACAGTCAAGTTCACAGACGTGGGCAAGGAGATCTACCAGATCGAGGTCCCCAAGGCTGTCAAGGTTCCTTCGAGCTGGCGCCAAATGTCCGCCACGGCGGCTGTCAAGCGCTACTACTTCAGAGAACTCGAAGACCTGGTACGGGAACTGCAAGAGACCGAGGAGACGCACTCCCAGATCGTCAAGGAGGTGGCCTCGCGGTTCTTCAAGCGGTTCGACATCGACTACGAGGTCTGGCTGCAGGCGATCCGCATCATTGCGCAGCTGGACTGCCTGATCAGCCTCGCCAAATCGTCGTCCGCTCTTGGCATCCCGAGCTGCCGCCCGGTGTTTGTGGACGAGGACAGGAGCGTGGTCGAGTTTAAGGAGCTCCGCCACCCGTGCATGACCAACAGCGTCGCCGACTTTATCCCCAACGACATCAAGCTTGGCGGCGACGAGGCCAAGATCAACCTGCTCACGGGCGCAAATGCAGCCGGAAAGTCGACGATCCTCCGCATGGTAAGCCGCAGCCCCTTTTCCTGCCCCCAGTCCTATCACTAACCCACCCTCCAGTCCTGCATCGCTGTAATCATGGCCCAAATAGGCTGCCACGTCCCCGCGGCCTCGGCCACCCTCACCCCCATCGACCGCATCATGTCCCGCCTGGGCGCCAACGACAACATCTTCGCGGCCCAAAGCACCTTCTTCGTCGAGCTGTCCGAGACGAAAAAAATCCTCGCCGAGGCGACGCCGCGCTCGCTCGTCATCCTCGACGAGCTCGGCCGCGGCACCTCGTCGTACGACGGCGTCGCCGTCGCCCAGGCCGTGCTGCACCACGTCGCGTCGCACATCGGCTGCGTCGGCTTCTTCGCCACCCACTACCACAGCCTGGCAGGCGAGTTCGCGCACCACCCCGAGGTGCGCGCGCGCCGCATGCAGATCGACGTGGATGACCAGCTGAAGCGCGTGACCTTCCTGTACCGCCTCGAGGACGGCGTCGCTGAGGGGTCGTTTGGCATGCACTGCGCGGCTATGTGTGGGATTCCCGGCAAGGTGATTGAGAGGGCTGAGGTGGCGGCGAGGGAGTGGGAGCATACCAGCCGGTTGAAGGAGAGTTTGGAGAGGGCTAAGATGGGGTGTTATATCCCGCTTGGTGTGTTGAGTGATGTGGCGAGCCTGTTGGGGGATGGTGGGGAGGTGGGGGAGAGGGGGGTTGAGGTGCTGTTGCGGGCTATTGAGGCGCTTTGAAGAGGTTGTGGGTGCGGTGCTCTGTGGGGGAAGTGCTTTGTGTGGACAATGGTTGCTGGAGATAATAATTTGCGGTTGTGAGAGACTCGGCTAAGGGGTATAGGGGTAATGGTGCCTGGGTGCTTGTGGGAATCATGGTGCTTTGTAGAGATGTTGTTTTCGGGTTGCTCTTGCGAGAGATGATGTTTGCTCATTAATTAAGGTACCTACCATGACTGAGTAGACAGTCACCATGGCATAAATTTCTTACAGCCTACATTATTGGGGATGAATATCCGGTCTCAGTTTAACCCTCGGCCCATTCCTGGCAGGAAAAGACTCTGGTTCTGTACTTTGATATGGTATTTCGGTTACAAAACAAACAATATACCCACAACTGGCGCCTCAACTCCAAGTCATCCCACCTCCAGCCCAAGTACGTCAACACACCAAAATAAAGAAAAGTTCCCCCGCCCACAGCCACCCCTGGGTGACATGGACGTCACGCACACCCAAGCAGCAGCTTCGGCGCCGTGTTCGGCCGGTCCGGCGTCGTAGCCTCTTCCTTCTCGGGCTCCGCCTCGTCGACATACTCGGTCTCGCCGATGGGGCGGTTCGCCATCCACCGCAGCAGGAGGAAGGCGTCGGCGGTCGGCTCGGGCCCCCGCAGGTCGAGCTGGCGCGACTGGCGCAGCACCAGCTTGTTGGTCTTGCCGTCGAAGTGGACCTGCGTGATGCGGGCGAACTCGTCGCGCTCGAAGGTGTAGATTAGGCCCTGGGTTTGGGGGGTTGGGTGTGTTAGTTGATGAGCTGTAGGGGGATGACTGTGCTGAAATGGAGGAAGGACGACTGGGGAGGTTTAGGAGGGTAAAGTAAGGTAGCATACCGGTTTGGTGTGGTGCCCCGTGTGGCGACCCATTCGAAGCCGAAAGCTGACCAGGGCGATGGCGTAGTCGACGTCGCTGCGGAGGACTTGATCGCCTGGATCCTCGGTTGAATCGCCAACGCAGCAACAAACATGAGGCTTGGTCTCGTCGACGGGAAAGTAGGCACCCTCTGGTTGATACTGGAGTTGAACGTCACGGTCGATGGTCCCCTCTCGGTAAAAGGGCAGCTGAAGCCCTGTGCCTAGGTTGATTTGGGTCAGGTCGACGCTGGAAAGCAGTGTTAGAATGCCATGCGTCTGGTTGTAACAAATGGTGCGGCTTACTGCCAAGGTTCCCAGAGGTCCCGGTCCATCTCATACAGGTGCTTAAGGCTCATGGTGAACCACTCGGTCTTGTAGCTCGCATACTCCCATTCTGCAGGCGAGTGCTCTGAAAGGAGCTTGTCCCACCAAATGCTGCCGGCAGCAACTTCCGCGAGGACCTCACTGGGCACCCAGGGCTGAAAGAAGGTCGTGCCAAGATCCCACGTTCCCTTGTCATCAACATCAAGCGGGTGGCCGATGGCAACGCCCAGAGAATCCAGTCTTTCTTGATCGAGAACACAGGTATCGACGTCTTCGAGCTGCTCTTTCATCTGGTAGATCCTGCAAACCTGCTCTTGCTCGACCTGGGAGCGCCGAAAATCCTCCACGGTCCCCCCGTCAGCCGACATCGCGACTGAGGCAGTAGCGAGGGGATTGGCCGCTGGCGTGTCGTTACCACTAAAACAGCGAAACAAAGGTTGATTTGTCCGAGAATTAGAAGAAGGTAAAGAAAACCGAAGCTGTGGTCTGTGTTAGGCCGCCTTTCTATCCTTAAGAGGACGGGGGATGTACTAGGTAGGTAGGTGGTGAGCTGCCAGTTTGATGGGGTTTGTTTGTCTGTTTTTAACGCAGTGGGCTGCCTCACAGCCTAGAGATCGAACGAATCAAATGCGGCCACACTTCGCACTGTGGTCGGTGGCAACAGGCATATTTTATGCGGCCGAGAGGACCATGACGACCAGGAACCGCTGATACCACAAGGTCGAAGTTATTTACGGAATAACTGCATTGAAGGAAGCAGGATCGCAACATTTGGGCCAGAGACCAGCTCCGGGATTTCTTTTTCTACTGACGATATAGGAAATGACCTCCCGTACATGTACACGGTACAGTGCATTCAACTCACACACCCGGCTTCCAGAAATGCAAAAGGAAAATGGAAAAACAAAGGAAAGTCACAAGGGTGAAGTAGGGGAAAGGGACTGAGAAACCAAAAGCAACATGGAGAATATGAAGACACCAAGCGCCAGAATCCAACGCCAAGAATCCAAACCCTTGAAAGCCAACAAACACAACAACAACGCAACACCGTCCTCTCAGACGACCACACAGTCAAAACTCCCCACCACACGCCCGCCGCCCCCGTTCTCAGCACACTCATCGGCACGACCTGCGTGGCGGGACGACAAGACGACTCCCGCAGTCCTACTTCGCCGAACCGCGACTGCTCGGGCGCGTGTGGGAGACGGTCCCGGGGGCGGTCTTGGCGACGGTCTGGGTGGTGGTCTTGGTGACGGTCTTGGTGACGGTCTGGGTGGCGGTCTGGGGGGCGGTTTGCCCCTTGTGCCCATCCAGCTGCAGCATCAAGGCCAGCAGCCGGCGAATCAGGACCTCCATGTTGCTCCCGTCGTCTGTCTTCCAGGGGCCGAACCGGTGCATAATCAGGAACTCGCCGGCCGAGGGGAGGTCGGGGGCCTGGGCTGGGGGCGCCGGGGGTGCGCCGGCACCAGAAGCGTCCGTCCCCGCGTTGTGCCCAGCAGTGGCCTGGGCAGCCGCAGCCGCGGCCGCGGCCGCGGCCCTTGTCACTCGCCCGCTTCCGGCGGTGTGGCCAGGCGGTGGATCTGGGGCAGTGGTGGCGGACACCTGCGAGGATGACGCCGCCGTGACCCGCGTCACTCGCCCGCTGTCAGCGGTTGCGTGGTCCGACGGCGTCAATGACTGCCGCGCCCCGCCACTGGGTGAATCGGCGCGCGAGGACTGGGTCGACGTCGCCTTCGATGAGTGGCGCAACTCGCCACTGGGGGACTGGGTACGTGGGGGCGCCGCTGGGTTGAGAAGCGACGCTGAAGCTGCGGCGGCGTTCGCGCCCAGAGCTCCCCACCCGGCAATCTCCGTTGCGATATTCAGCGTAGAAACGTGGTTGAGAAAAGTAGGCGAGCCCAGAGTATCACCAAGGTCCTTTGCCGGTGAGGTACGTATGTTGGCTACCGCGGACTTTGCGTTCGCCACGGTCATGCCTGCTTTGACGGGCTCGTTACGGATGTATGCTTCGTACTGGCGCCCGTACTCGCCAATAATGATGTAGAGCTCATCACGGTCTTGGGAAACCATGAGTCGTCTGAGAAAACGGGGTACAGTTAGCAAACATGAACAGTCCGAAGGCAGCATGGATATAGGCGGCGCAGCGTCTCGCTCTCCCATAGAGCTTACCTCTTTTTGCCGCTGGCAGAACTTTGGAGGAGTCCTTCATTGCCCGGGCGGTCGCGTATCCAGGCGGCCATTTCAGCGGCCTCTTGCCTTTCAGTGGCTACCTGATGCGGACCCCTCACGCTCGATTTGGCCTCACAAATGGCCATCGGCCGCTCCAAACCAACACCGAGTTCTCCGTCCCTGACGCTACACAGATACCCGTCCACCCGCGCCTCCAGCAAGACCTTCTCTTCGAATTTCTGCGTGTTCGGATTTAGTGCTGGCGCTTTCAGGTGCAGAGCCATCCGGGGTGGGACCCAATGGAGCGATCCGAGCTCCTCGTGGAAGTTCTGTGTCACAGCCTGGAGCAACAGAAGCAAGGCTGTGTTCACGTACGCCTCATCTGCTGACGGTCGGTTCGAGGCGGTTCCCCTGGCTGCCGGGTGCGATTTCGTGGCCGGCGTCTCAAACTTCGGGGGGCTCGCGGAGGTGGGCGCAACCTGGCGCGCCGGTGTACTCGAAGCCTGCTGCCCTGGAGGCGTTTTCGGCCGGCCGGCTGCCGATGCTTGGGCCGCGACCGCACTAGATCCCGCTTGGGGTTTGAATATCTTCGAGCTTCCTGCTCCACCGCCCTTTGTGTGCGTGGTAGTCATGACTTGCCAGTACCGCACCATGGCAAAATATCCGCAGCTAGGCGACGGATGCAAGTACCCCGAGTCCTGCGTTCTTTTGTGATATTCTTCCAGATAATGTCGCAGCTGGTCGGACTGGCGTGCCATCAATCGAGTAGCGAGGTCGTCAGTCTCAGGGGAGATAAAACCCCTGTATCCCGTTTTGTTGTCGTTTTTGAGCAACTTTGCAAAGTTCTTAATGTGGTTCTTGTTGTAGTGGTACCAGACCGTGCGGAGGTGGAGGTACTCTGTGTGAGTGATCCCAGAAGCTGAGTTGTCGAATATGCAGTCTGATACCGCTAGCTCGTGGAGCTTTCCAGGCTTTTTGACTTCGGTACGGATATTGGGGTTCTCTCGGACTGCGGTGGCCCATTCCTGGATGGTAAGGGTCACATTGTGCCGTTCACCGCCTGCCATTGAGTTAAAAGGCGAGTAGGGGAACCAAAAAGGGTAACGAGGTTGCAAAATTGTTGGTGTCGAGCGGCAACGTCGATTCTGATGTGGCTGTTGCTGTTTCTTGCTAACTGGACAGGTAAGATGCGGACATGTTGAGCCTTTTTATCTTACGTCCTCTTTACCACGAACTTCGATGATATGGCCCCAAGAGGTACCTCTGAGCCATTTCTAGATGGGGCCTGTGTGGTGGCCCTCCGAGTAACCTCGATGCATGAAACAAGACCAGCCAGCACCAAACCAACTTGACCAGGAGACAAGCACTACTCCTCGGACGGCTCTGGTGCATTGTTCTTACTCTCGTTTCCCTCTCAGGGGCTAAATGGTGGCCCGGCAGACGGTACGACTGACCGCCGCTAGGTCCCGGTGGTGGCCCGGCCTGCGGCGGGGAGCTTGAGTTCAGACTGTCACTGTCTTGAAGGTCAGCCCCTGGGACTCAATCAGGCCGCTTGTTGGTTGGGGTTGCTGCAGTTTACGCGGCTCAGCACCAACATTATCTCTTCTTGTCAGGGAGCTTTGGAATAACCAGTGACATCGATGACATTGCGGCGATGCTGCTCGCTGCGAGCACTTGCTCAGCTGGCACCCTCATGTTACCAGGACCACCTACGCACCGGATTCCTGGAGATACTGTCTTTTTTCCTCTCCCAAGATACTGCAACATGCAGATCCCTCAATCGGAACGGGCGGCTGAAGTAGACACGGTTGTAAACACACAGTCTGAGTGCGGTACGATGGCTCCAAGCGGTCAACGTCCTGGCCCTTGAGCCCTTGGGCTGCATTCAGGTGGTTACAAAGCGAAGCAGAGCCAACAGACAAGCCCCCATCCGAAACCAAGCTGCCATGGTCAGCTCGATATTTTGGGAACCACCGAGCACTGTGGGCCACACCTTTTCTCAACCATGGGCTGCAACAAGCTGTTATGCAGCTCTCGGGCTAAAATTAGCAGTTTTGTTGGATCGTGTCCCAGAGCCTCGGGACCTCACAGCAGCTGGGATTGGACAGCGCTCGCAACAGACCTTGCTATTGGCCCAGGTCAATGTTCGAGCAAAGCGGTTGGTTTTTCGGCCTGAGGCCAAGGAAAGATCGGAAGCAAGCCAGCGGCCGGAAATCTTGTTCCCGTGGTCTTGCATCCAATGTTGACATGGAGCCCAGGGGTGAGCCGACAAACGGCGCTGTCGGTTGCCGCGGGGGTGTCGATCACACTGGACGGTCACTAGCGGCGAAGGGGGCGGCGGGCGGGCTTGTCTCGGTTTGGGTTGCTTCAGGTTATCTTTGGATATCGAAGCAGTGCGTTGCTGTCGCGGCCCTGGGGGGTCTGGGGGCGGATCGGAACTTGAAAGGAACCGTGGGGATGAGAATGCCGCCCCGGCCGCCATGTTATTATCCCACGTCTACTTCTGACCCACAGTAGTTACTTACTGGCCGAGCGGCGCCCTTCCGGATGGATCTTGGATACTTCCGTCCGCCGAAGCGGTCCAACAGGGGTGGGTTCTTCACTATTTTCCCATCCCTTTTTACCATCCTGTGGCACTTACAATTATTTCTGTCACTCCAAGATAAGTCCAACTACATTACGCAATGCAGCGTGCTAGTTCGCCACTCGCGACCGGCCCGTGTCTCTGAGGCGACCGGTCCCTTGTTGTCAAATCGCTGTCCAAGAGATAAACAACCTAGTCAGAGGGCAGGGGACGGACTCAGCTCGCCGGCCAACTTCGCGCCTTGGCCGACGTGAATGGCCCGCTGACTACATGTATGCAAAGTCAAATATTGCGAAAACCAAGCGTTTTCCGAGCTTCCATTTTATTTATTCTCGCTTCGGTTCTTCTCGACGGGTCTCCGGAGCACCCGGGTCACTTCAATGTTGCCAACCCACGGACTGGTTTGGCGTCTTGGTACACCTCTACCGGAGTTTGCCCACCCACAATGCCGACTTGATTGGGGACATTTGTTAGAATATGGACACCTACACCACCGATACCAGTATCATTGCTGAACAGCGCATTTGCCAACCTATCTAGTCTACGAGCAAAAGCCATGGGACCCTGCCGCATCTTACTTGAAGTTTCGAGGACTGGAGGAACTCACACAAAGGGTGTTGAGGAATCGGATCTGAGCTAGTCCGATGATTTCGACGCCAACATGAACCCAACGCCTCTGGATGTGAAATCATCCATAACAACTCCAGTTGGGTTCTTCAATCTTGAAGCACCTTTCTAGGATGGACCCCGATATTGAGAATTTTAACAGTCAGCAAGAGAACATCCAGTTGCCGGCCTATCATAGTGGCACAAGGCGACCTAGCCCCTGAGAGATGGCTAATCGCTACGACCTTTTCTCAAGGAACGGAAGCTTGGCTTCTGTCCTTGGGAAGATGAGGTTTCGGAGGCTCGGAGCCACAGCCTCCTTGTGGTGGGACCCTGGCGCAGTGCCCCCCTCAACCCCTGGCAGTGGACGGGAAAACTCATGCCAGAGAGAGTCCGGGATGCGGAGAAACTCCGGTGGGTTGCAAACACCAAGACAAACCTGAAGATCAGCGCGTTCAACACCTCCACTGGGACTACAACCGCACACACAAGGTGCCGTCCAACTGCCCCCAAGGGTGCAAACTAGGGCTGGGTGCACCAAGGAGCCAAGAACATTCGAAACAAAACTTGGGGATCTCCGCTGCCAAAACCTGGAAATTTATTGGCGCGTCGGAGTAGTGCTCCGTCTTAATCTTTCCGTGACTCGAAACAGGTAGCATCGCCGAGTGCCAATACTTGCATCTAACCTTGTGCAAGTCCAAGATCCACCACTGAGGCGGAGCATCGAAACATGCCCAGGACACAACCACCTGGGACGGAGGCCGAAGACATCCCGTAACATCCGCCGGATCACCGCGTGCGTCGTGTCTATAAAAGCACAGTGATCCATTCCTACGTTCGTGATTAGTAGGAGGTCATAAATCTCGGCAACTCACTCATCATCTTGATAATCCACACATCCCTCTCTCACCATGCTCGTCTCGCTTGCTCTTCTCGCTGCTGCGCCCACGGCGTTGGCTTGCCTGGGCTACGAAGGCGGCGTTCCCAAGGCGACCGAGAATGTGCCCCTGTCCGCGCCCATCTACGTGAAGGCCGGCGAGGTCTACGACGGCGGCTGGCGCAAGTTTGACAGGAGCCCCAGCACCTGCAACGGGCAGGGCGAAGGAGGTGTGTCTCTAATCAGCTGCTGCTTCCTCTAAGTGTGGTCTCTGATACTAACTAAGACTTACTTAGGGGAGAAGGACACCGCCTTCGTCGTCGAACGCGGCGGCACTCTCCGCAACGTCATCATCGGCAAGACCGCCGGAGAGGGTGTCTACTGCAAGGGAGGAGGCTGCAACCTCGAGTTCCTCTGGTTCGAGGATGTCTGCGAGGATGCCATCTCCATCGTAAGTCGAAACTGTCCAACTGCCAAACAAACAGGGGGCTGCGCGATCTGACTTTGATTCTAGAAAGAGGACAGGGCGGGAGACGTGACCAACATCATCGGCGGCGGTGCCTACCACGCCTCGGACAAGGTCATCCAGCACAACGGCTGCGGCCGTGTCAACGTTTGTGATGCCCGGCGCCCGTCCATCCTGCTTGCTGAGCCCTGACACCATTATTACTAGATCATCAACTTCTACGCCAACGACTACGGCAAGATGTACCGTTCATGCGGAACTGTAAGTTGGGCTCGAGGGCAATTAGTGCTTTATTGATGTCCGCAAGCGTACTAATACTTTTCAGTGCGAGAAATGCGCCCGCGAGGTCTATGTCGAGGGAGCCACCGCGCGCAACGGAGGCGAGGTTGTCGGCATCACCAAGGCCAACGGCGACAAGGCCACACTGGTCAACGTTTGCACCGATGCCAAGACGCCGTGCCAGAACTACAGCGGCCCTGGCAAGAAGGATGGCGCCTGCTAAGAGGTGGCTTATGGGTCTTTGTCAAGGTGTCGCTCAGGGGTAGAACGAACCTGTTGTGCGGCGGGGTGCATCTGAAGGGAACGATGCGGCTTAGAGTAGCAGTGGTGGTATGGTTCACTTCAAGATTCAGGTTTTGAGGCCTTGATGGTTTCAGTGACATGGGTCAATTAATTCAGTTCAAACTGCCTTCAATGGATCCAAGTTCTACCTAATTTACTTGACAGTGACGACCGCCTCTCGCTCATGAGGTAACTGAAAATCTGCTGTGCATCAACGACATCCGGAGGTTAGAACAGCGAGCTCTCGATTTAGTCACCTAATCTGCATTTGCGTTGTGCGGAACCTGGTGGTTGAAGGTCTCAACGGCCATAGCTGCGATGCCAGGCAGCATGAAGCAAATGGCGCGCTTCAAGTAGAAGCAGGGCCTGTAGAAGCGGGGAGTGGGCAGCGTATTAGTGAAATGGGAATGGCGAAGCAGAATGGTTTCCCGAGCAGAACTGGAGTGGGCGGCTGACTCCGACTTATACACAGTACACTTGCGGCCAGGCAAAGAAAGGAGGCAGCTTGTTATGCCGGCGCGTGAAATGGGGGCGGCAAGGCACTCCACTCCATCCGACCAAACTCGAGCCGCCTCGACCAAGCCCGACCGCTATCTGAGGTTTGGGCGTCGTTGGCCGTTTTGGCCCCTGAGCCAGGCCGGCCCAGCCCACCAGGGGCTGGGTCCCAACCATGATCGCCAAAAGTCACCCCTAGCGTATTGTACAGGTAAAATTGCAACCCACTAACGCCATCATGCCCCTCGTGACATGCAGCAAAAATCCGAGACACAAAAGGGAAATAGGTAGTACACCAACTTACGCGAAGTTTTCGAGCACGCCGCCCTTCTCCCGAACAGGGGTTTGAAAGGCAGCATAGTATTTGAGGCAGGATTCTAGTTTCGATCTGGGTAGGGTTTTACGAAGCGATGTTGGTGTGATCGGACGAAAGATGGGATGCATGCGAGGAGGGACGAGAGATGGGATGCGAGAAGAAGATGGGACGAGGGCGGCGGCGTGGCATACGGCCCGCGCGTACTTGGGACCAGACGTGTAAGCAGGCAAGCCGTGCCGTACGGGCCCCTGAAACTGATTAACTGGATATAAAACAGACAGACAGAGATAGCTGATTGAACTGTCAAGTATCCTGTGCCATGTCTCCCCTTTCTCGCTCCTCCCTCTCCCGCCGCCATTCCTCTTGCATCTGTTGCATCCACAAGGCTTCTTTCGGGTAGTCCAGGGGGCGCATAATGCAACCGCCCAACCCACGAGCGCCAAATCCTCCCCGTCGATTCGGTGGCTCCCGCTCCCAAATGTCTCTGTATACCTTCTTCTCGGTAGCGCCCTCGGGATTGATACGCGTCAAGTTCTTGTCCGAGGCGGCCAGCGGACAGGGACAGGTCCCGACTGGCGAAGAGGATAGGAGGAAGTCGACCAGGGCCTGTTGTTGCTCGTCTAGCGCCTGCCAGACCCTGAAAGTGACTCCGTCGCGGTCCGAGTGAAGATAGACGTTCGGCTCGGGCGTGCGCTCGTCGTCCCAGGCCTCGGATCGGTCAAAGAGTACCACGCCGCCGAGGATTATATTCTCGGCCCAGTAGCCGACGGCGTCGGCGACTCCGTCGGGATACTGGTCTCTGGCACCGTACGAGACGTGCTCAAATAAGGTCGGACCCGGCGGTGGAATAAGAGCCTCCCGATTCAATCGCGACTGCCACGAGCTCACAATATCAATGCTGGAGGTAGCGTTCTTGGGCTCCTTATCATGTACCCGGTGGCCCTGCCCAAATAGGAGGACGGCCATCTTGTGGACAGCCACGGCCACAAGTTCAATAAGACGGCAGTGGAAGCTGTGGTGGCCAGGCGGTGCGGATTGGTAGGCCTGGAGCAGCTGCCGGGAGTAATAACATATACATATGGTTAGCAATGAGCACAAAGGAGCACATGCAATTGAGTCAAGGGAGTCATGTATGGATGGTGTCTGGTGTGGACATGGATGTGGATGCGGAAGGCAACTAACCTGATCATCAAAGTTCAGTCTATCGATGGCGAACCCAGACAAGAAGTCTCGCGCGATTTCCTCGGCACCGGGACACAGGGACGTATGGCCGGAAACGGGGTGGCCCTGCTCGCGCCTACGCCCGTATTGATCATAGGCGACTCTGGCGAGCGGCAGACCGTCGGCGATCTGGGCACATGTCTCCAGCGCCAGCTCTGTGCCGAGGACGTTCCGGACAGCGCCATTCAAAACGTTGCGGTGCTGCTTGTCGAGAATCGCATCCAGCTGGGGGCCGGCCATGGCTGTTGGTGGGAAGACCCGGAAGAGGAGCGGTTCGAAGAGGATAGGGACAATCGGGAGAATGGGGAGAACATGAATGGGCTCAATGGAGGGTACTTTGATAAACCCCGCACGGCCCCCAGCGACAAGAGCTGAGTGAGAGGTAGTTATGTTGCTGAGCCGAGCCGGAACCAACGTGCAGAACTGCGGAGCCATGGCCCCCAAATTCCAATCGGCTCCGGCTCCGCCCCGGCCCCGGCCCCCGGCCGCAACTCGAGAGCCTAGATCGGGCTGTTTTGTCGTCGAGCCGCGGGGAGACCAGGGCGTTGGCCGACCAGCATCTGTGGGAGGCCTAGGCCTGGCCCTAATCACGAAGAGCTTGATCATGCTGGGGCCGTCAACCCTAGGTCCCTAGCTCGAAGTCACAGAGGCAGGCCGGGGCCGCCGCGCGTCTGATATTGGGCAACTGACTGGCCATTTGGCCAACACCGCGCTTTCTCTGGTAGGTTGGGAATGATGCCCCCGTCCACGCTGTAGCCCCAGCTGGTCCAAAGTTATGGCATGTGGTGGTAGCCCCAGTGCCGTGTCAGCTTGAAACAACGGCCCTGGTTTTTCCACTGGCCTGGCGGACAGCGTCACTGGTGGAGAGGACAACGAGACGACAGGATGACGAGATGACAAGGGCTGGTGTGTAGATGCCTCTATATCCTCGGCCGTTACCTGTTCCACAAACTCTCTCAGACGTTATTGCTACCTATTCAAAAACTTCTATACCTCGCCCTACCTTGGTCCGCCCGCATCCCCGCGCTTTCTTTTCTCCCGCTACTGGCTGTGCTGGCACAGTCCTTGCCCCTCTCATTGATTTCTATTCATCACCAGCAAAAACTACACCTCCTCTAGCTCACCTCGCCCCTTGTTATCTGGATACCAGATACCTTAGCCAGTCGCCCACGCAACAACTCAGGTACCCCAATTACCCCAAGGACACCGAGGACAAAAAGAACCCTATTAACTCTAACAAGATGGACTCCGGAAAGAAGAATAAGGATCCCAAGGATCCCAAGAGGAAGGATCCCAAGAGGAAGGATCCCAAGAGGAAGGACTCCAAGAGCGCCAACAGCACGAAAGAAACCTCTTCCCCGGCTACCCCGACAGCTTCGTCCGGTTCGGCACATCTTCATCTATCACACACGTTGCCTACTCGTCCCCACCCCAATCCGGGAAGTTCGGTCCAAGCGAAATATGCTCTTCCGGAGGGATTTGAGCAGTATCTGGATCAATCTGACCAACCATCGTCTAAAGCGCCGATGGCGTCCGGCCATCAGTACGCCTCACCCACTGACGCCTCCTGGTCAATGCCCCCGGTAGAGCAGCCGACGGTTAAGCCGATGAAGATTGGCTTCTATATCGACAGACCAGAAAGTGCTCCCAGCGATGAGGAGGAACAACTCATCAAAGGCGCCTTAAACTCTGCAGTTAGCCTTGCTCTCGATATGCTGGAGCAAAAGCACTTAGCGTTTTTCCAAGCGCTGGTTTGGATTGGCGCCGAGGCTGTCGAACGTTGGGGGGACGTGAACGACCCGAAGCAGATCATCTACCCAACCCGGCCACGCAAGGGGAAGCAGCAAAAATACCTGTACGAGAGGCCAAGCGACAAAGAGATGGCAAGATGGGTACGCTTTTTCCTTCGACAGCTCCGCCATCACTTCATGCCCTGCGTGGTGGGCAACATCACCGACGCGGAGGCCATGACGAGTCGGGTCGACTGGGCGGAGCAAGCTAGGGCGAAATGTCGGTCGGAAGGCAACGAGCAGCCCAGCAACGGGGACATCATGCAACGTTGGGACCCCGACAACGCGGGAGAAATGTTTCACGATTTGGCGGTGAGTTTTTGACCCTGGGTTGCGCAGTTCTTTTCCAGTTCCCTGCAGCTGACCACCCTGGAAAATCAAGCCGATGCACTGCTTCGCCAAGGCGTGGTCGACATATCTCGCGGCCAAGAAAACAGGCGATCCGTTGCTGCCCCAGTACACTGCAATCTACCACGCTGAGTTGGCCTTCCAGGCCATCACAGTAGCCCACGAGCTCACGCACTTTTTTACTTGCTTCCTGTCCGGGTACGAGAGTGTGCGCACCCCCGTCAGTGTCGCCCCTGGGCCCGGTCATGTCGCTGGCGGGCGCGGAGAGGCAGGGAAGATGCTGGAGCTTCTAGCCCTGGGGGGCTGTGCGTATATATCGCGGGGCAATTATTACGGTGTCGATACCGTATCGATCTATCTTGCCAAAAACGGTGCGGCAGTGTACGTTGCACCCGAGGCTCTAGAGGGACTGGTCAACCGCGGTACGTTGGGCAGACACGAAAGAGGGTGGCCTGCCGATTACTGGACTGACAGCTTTTGAATAGACTTCAAGTTTCCCCTCAGCATTATTGGGGACGAGTTTAGTCTTGACGGTTTCGACTCGCACCCAGACAAAATCACCACTGGTGCCTCCCAGGTTGGCCCACAGTTTCCGTCCTCTACTCGGCCCCTCGGCTCCGTGGTACCCATCAAGCCCAAGCAAAGCAACGTTAGCCGTGCTAGCCCGAGCAAGGGCGCGGCGCCCCCAGAGACGCAGCATAGCGAAGCCACTGCAGCCAATACGGCCACCACCGTGTGGCGTGACACTAATACCAGCGCCCCCGTTCCCCGTCGACCTTCTGCGGAGACTTCTGGTGTTGGTGTTGGCGTCCGTGACGGGGCCGGGCGTGCCACGGGGAACCCAGCTTCTCGTGTTTCTGGACCACCCCGCCCTCACGCGGGCAGGGCCAGGCCTTCTCCGGGAAAGCCAACTCCTGCTCTTTCTGAACAAGCCAGCGCTCACGCCGGAGGGACTGCCTCGAGGCCTAAAGATCTCCGACTCCAAATCCCGCAGCAAGAAAGCTCTCCGATACCCCAAGTCACGGGTACCAAATCCGCTTCGGTAAAGCCTCCTGTATCTTCGGCAAGGAATCCTCCGTCATCAACTCCCGCAACTCGTTCCAGCAGCATCGCGGCAGCTTCCCGGGTCCCTCGGACATCCTCCCAATCTCCTAATACCGCAAGCCCTTCCTCTTCTTTACCCGGCACCCCGCCCTCAGCACGCGGCCAGCCTCACCGAGAGAGGACTCCCGTGGCCACCGTGGCCAAGAGCGCGACGTCTACGGGTGGTCGTTTTCGGGTTCCTACCGAGGGACAGTGAGATTTCTCGAAACACCGGGATTGTAGAATGGGATATTAGATACATGTAGTCATTCGTTAGGTAAGGTAGGTTAGATGCGGGACGCTGGTAGTTCTTCGGTATTCAATTCAGGTTGTTGGACACATTTCCCTGCGAGACACTGAAGTGCCGTGCCTAGACCATTGCTGTATACCGATTGACTTGAACATCTGAATTACGGCAAGCTGGCGAACGCAGAACTAGGTGCAGCAGGACCCGGAGAGGAAGACGGCTAGTAGCAGGGTGGCCTGGGCCCTCTTATACGGACTTGGAGTGGCTTTGGGCACTGAGGCCAGGCAAATTATATACTCCCGTGACCGTTGCCATTCACTTTGATTGTCACAGGCCTAGCTGTGACCATAGTATATGGTGTGCGATGACTTGTCGCTGGGCAAAGCAAACAACGTCCCCATCTTTTGAGTGGGCATCGCACCCACTACCGTGACATTGACGCACGATGATACAGGAAGCCTGGAGGATACATACCATGCTCACCGCGAGCTGTCGTCCGACTGGACAAGCAAAACATACATACTCCTCGGCAGCCGTCGAGGGCAATGAACAGGTGATTGTTGGGAAAGTGAAAGGGTCAAAGTACGCCCGCGCCTCATTTGTTGCAGCAGAGGCAGAGCCACCCCGGAGAGCAGCTTGTCCGCACCAAGAGACAATGCATGATCGTTTATTTCAGCCCTACCCCCCGCGCCCGAAGCTATGTACGTGATCCTCGATCGGGACCCATGCTGGAAGTGTCCACGAACCCACATCAGAACCCACCCGGACCCCACGCTGGAACCCGTACCCGTCCTCAGCCGTCCCCAGAGTACAAAGACCGTTAGACAACTCCAAGAACAGAATCCCAGAAGAAACTCCAAGTGCTGCTGATGATAGAGGCATGTCAGGGGGTATTGAGGAGCTACAGAGGGCAGAGCATGGCGGAAGATGCAGAGTCCGAAGGAAGTTATGACAGCTACTGCACTGCCCGGGCCTGTGGACACCTCCTGAGACACCTGCAGACTGCTGTTGTGGTTTGGGGCCGCGCAAGAATTCAAACTCGGAGACCCGTTCGCTGTCAGCCACAGTCTGAGCGTCGCCCTCAGCTCGTCCGAAGCGTGATCGAGAATGCGCCACCCGGTGCACTGTGCGCGCCGTTGAGAGCAGCTTGACCAGCTCGGCAGATTGCTTGCGAGGTGGCTGAGGGGCGAACGTCCCTTATTCGCCGTTAGAAGGGGGGATGGGAAACAGGGGGCAGATGCAAGACGATCTAAGTTCTGAACCAGGAAATCGTGCGTGCCTTTTTGCGGACAGCCCACCATCTGACCCCGGATTTCGTGCGGGAGGGTAACAGGGGGGATGACATTTCTCGCAAGACTATCCCGAACCTGGAAATTGTGCGCGGCGCGTTCCTTGGCTGAAGACGGACCAGTCGATTAACCTCGGATCTTCGACCGGGGTCTGATCGATCGGGAAACGATTCGCCTGCAACCCAGCGCCTTGGTTGGCCCTGGGCCCTCCGCATGCAGCTGCGAGGCACAGAGTGTGTTGCCTCTGGGACGACCCCTTCCTCAGCTCGGCCCCGGCCCATCCGCCTCCTGGGACGGCGTTTTCGCGCTAATTAACACCTGGTAGTTTAATAGTCCACTGAGTCCACTATGATCGCACTCGTGCCGTCCCGTGTTTTGACACCGTCACTTGCACCGTTCCCATGCGTCTCCCCGGTATGGTACGACGCGACGACTCGTCATCCGGCGGGGCGCCAAATTACGCCGGGCGTTTACTGTGGGCGATATGGTCCTTGACCATCGCTGCTGCAATATTCCTCGCCTTGCGGGTGTATTGTAAAGTAACGCGGCGACGCTCCCTGTGGTGGGACGACCACTTCCTGGTTGCGAGCTGGGTATGGCCTTCTTATCTAGTTAACCATGTCCTGAGGTCTAGTCTTGTTACTGACCCTGACATGCACAGGTCACCGTCCTGGTCTCGACGGCCATGCTCACCGAAGGCGTCAAGTACGGCATCGGCATGCATTACGAGGACATGGATCCGCTGAAGATGCAGCTCGGTATCATCATCTCGTACGGCGCGGGCTTTGCGACCATTCTGGGGGCAGCATGGAGCAAGACCTCGTTTGCAATCACCCTCTTGCGGATATCGAATGGATGGACGACCTGGCTTGTCTGGTTCATCATCATCTCGGTGAACGTCGTGCTCGGTGTTTCAGGGACAATCCTTTGGATTCAGTGCTGGCCGGTACGGAAGCTCTGGACGGACATGGAGGCGACGTGCTGGCCAAAGGAAATTGTGGAACATTATCAGACGTTCACGAGCAGTACGTTGCCCTAGCGAAGAAGCATGGTTGCTGGGAGAACAACTCACTAACGGCCAGGCGAGGACAGTTTATTCCGGCGTACTCGATATCGTGCTTGCAATACTTCCGTGGAAGATCATTTGGAATGTGACGATAAACAAGAGGGAGAAGCTCGGCGCACTGGTCGCCATGAGCATGGGCGTCTTGTATGCGTCACATATCCCACCCTCCATCTGCGCCGTCTTACCAACGCTCGTGCTCTAGTTCTGGCATCATCGCGTTCCTGAAGATCATCTCCCTCGGTGACATCACGGACGGTAGTTGTACGTCTGCCATCTCTTACCCCTCCCGCTGGTATTGATCCGAGGCTGAATCTGACGATGCAAAAGCCACAACTGTGAACATCAAAATCTTTGGCACCGCTGAGCCTGCCGTTGCCATCATAGCTGCATCGATCCCGATCCTTCGAGCCTTTGTCCGACGTGATGCCGCGACGGGGTCACAGTCGATACCATTTGTCCAGTTCTCTCAGATCCCCGACCCCGGTTCACGCTCATCCAACACCTCGAAGAAGGAATTCGATGAGGCTCTCGTGAGGCACACTTCAACCCGGTCGCAACCCGCGGCGGGCGCCCAAGACGTTTCATGTCAGCCTGGTACCAGTGAGCTGCGACAGGGCCGCTGGGGATGGACCAGATGATGGTAATTCCTCACTGCTGGTCTAACAACTCGACGGAAGAACAGCTTGCTGACAACGCCATAGACCTTTTCTATTGTAGCGTGGTAGCAAATCTGAGTTACACTTTTTGTTGTTCCCTTGTTGACTGCACCCAGCCCAAGACGCCCGGGGCCACCGTCTACCTCTCCCAGACTCCCATCCGCACCAGTCGTTGGAGAGCCCCTATTGTACCCCTTTGATCTTTCTTTCTGCCTACCAGTTCCCCAGTTCCTCTGGTCATGCCCTCCTCCCCCTTTCGACTGTCTCTTCAAACCTTACCCCCACTGCCTGTCCTGGGGTGAACGTCTAGTAACATGAACCTGACCTCCGTCCTTGCGTTGATGACACATGGTGGCCGTGCCCTTTCTCCAAGACTTAATTAAGAATCCCCATCCAAAACTAAGTGGTTGAATACCACCATGCGCACTGAGAAAGGGCAGGAAACTCGGTCGTCCAGGTTGGACAGTCCAAAGGCTTTGCACTCTGATGTTCGCAAGCTCTCCGATAGGCAGGGTAGGAGGGAAATTGTAGGCGGCGTGCCCATTATAGGGGTAAAGAAGTACTGATCCTCGGAACTTAAAGTCGTCAACCACATTCAACATATGCACCTGGTACTGCGTTTACAAATTCTTGATATCTTTGCTCCCGAGGAGCTGTTCTATTTATCATACTATTCCAACCCACAGAAACAAGCATCAGCTCTAAACCTTCAAGTTCTAATATGCTGACACCACCCTCGACATCCACGCCCTGTCAAGCTCTCCCTAGCAAAGTCACTGTTGTTCAACCATGCCCTAACTCCCTTACCTCCACCGCCATCCTTATGCAGTGGCCACCCTCTAGGGCATGCCAGCGAACCAGCCCCAACCGTGTCCTGAATCTCCACCCCCTTTTTAACTCTCAGACCTGAGACCCAATCACTTCTTTTTCTCGGCCTCGACCTTTTCCACTTCTTCTGTCGCGGTGTTGTCGTTAGGACCAAGTTTCCCCTCATTCCATTCCCGTGCGCT
The DNA here is from genome assembly GCA_033296685.1 of Parachaetomium inaequale. Classification (NCBI taxonomy): domain Eukaryota; kingdom Fungi; phylum Ascomycota; class Sordariomycetes; order Sordariales; family Chaetomiaceae; genus Parachaetomium; species Parachaetomium inaequale. The sequence goes on along the minus strand of MU854557.1, from coordinate 7,635 downwards.
GATGCTTGGACCGCACTTCTTGTTCTTGGTTTCCGAGGGCAGGGTCACCTTGATGTGGGGAATCCCGTCCTGGTGCTCGGTTACGGTGCCGTCGGCGCCGGTAATTTGGAATGAGATGGGGGTGTTGGGGGAAGACATGTTATGTCGATTGTGTTTGTTAGGGGTTTGGTTTGATGTGTGTGGCTGGTAGCACTTGGTGGTGGTGAGTTGTAGTCAGGTGCTCTGTCGATGTGTGACAGGAGTCAGACGGTTGGAGGAGCTGAAGATCGAGGGATGATACCTATTTATACTTGACGGCGCCCTTGCAGCTGAAATATTATTCCCTTTAGCTGTTCCCTATGTTCCTAGCATCTTTTTGGAATGGGGTGAAGGGCTCCGGTGCGGTTCATGCCTGAAGTCAATAACAGGATCCCATTGTCTTGTACTTCTTAGGCACCTGTTCTGAAACCCGGACCAAGGCTTTGTGGTACGAGCCATTATGTGTCAAAGAGGGAGACCAGTGGTCCAAACATCATCAAACTTACTTTACAAAGAAGGACATATGAGAACAAGCAGCCAAAGTGTTCAACTCCCGAAAGATACCAAACCATTACGAAGGGAGGCTGTCAACTGTTGCTAAGTAGTCAGTTATGCGATGCCCACGTTTCCGATTTGTTGACCACCTGTAATCCTACGATATTCTCACACTGTCCCGTGCACAGTAACTGGAGCCCCAGTGCTTATGTCCAACAATGGTTATGTTGGATACATCACGAGCAGGAATTTGAGAGGCTTTGCATAGTTCGATGGCCTAGCCACCGAGGTGCCTGGCCTAAGCCACCAAGCCGAGTCATTCAAAAGAGTGGGTATAAAGTAGGGAACAATCGATGACATGTCGAAAGCTCTGCTGCAATCACAGTGTCCTCGTCATTGTTCGGTACAGCCACCGAGATTCACACCCGTTACACCTAGTCACAAGCATGGTAGAAGGCAATTTTTCTCACATCAAGGTACCAAAACCAACACTGGACACCCCCTGAACCTTTGTGGGCCACATCGCTCTTTGGAAAGAAGCAACTGAATTCAACTCTGGTAGGCAACCAATGTCGTCTCGCAAAATACCAAGGTTGACAAACAAACACGGTCAAGTACCAATGGACATTTGACCCCGACATTGACAATGGCTTAGTGCAAACCACACAGTCTTCACACCCCCAGACTAAGTCGAATAAGGCCCTCAAGCCCCATAAATGACATAAATTTCCCCCGATGTGTCGCTCGACACAAACAGCCTGCCCTTCTGGTCAAAGTCCAGCCCGACGGGGCGGAAGCAGTTGTTGGGGCAGCCGCTGATATTGCCGTTCTCCATGACGGGCACCTGCGCCGTCTTGCTGGTGACGGCGTGGACGGGCTGGCCGTTGGCGAAGTCGACGCGCATGACGCGGTAGCCGTCGGCGGGGTTGCGGTTCCTTGCGAACTCCTCATCAGCACCTCACACGAACTGTATTGGGGCGGAGGTGACTTACCAGCTCCCGTGAAAAGCGATATACGCGGCCGTGCTGTTCTTGTTGAACTTGATATCCAGCGGCGCGGTGTGGGCGTGGAAGTGCAGACGGCCGGTCATGCGGTTGGAGGCGCACTCGTCGGCGGCGACGTCGGGCACGCCGTCGGGCTTGAACAGCCCCCCGACTAGTAGGCCGCTGACGCCGACGTTGGCCGGGTCCCAGGCGGGGACGCACGACGGGTAGCCGTAGTTGAGGCCCTTGTAGCGGTTCTCGGTCGCGTTGAGGACGCCGTGGTAGCTCAACCGCTCGGCCGGGTTGTCGTTGTGGATGTCGCGCCCGTTGAGCTTGATGTCGTCCATTTGGTTTTCGACGGACCACTGGGAGAGTTAGTACCCGTTTATTTTGACCCTTTGGTGTAAAAGGGGAAGCGGGAACGTACAAAGCCGCCAAAGGCGGGATCCTCGCTCATGCCGACAATGTTGCGGAGGCCCCAGGCCAGCACCTCGCCGCCCGTGTTGTAGTTGTAGGCGGTCTGCATGCCCTGGCTGATGCTGAAGGACTTGATCATGCTGCGGGCGGCAGACTGCTGCGTGGTGGACGTGTCGACGTTGCTCTGGGACCCGCGCGCCACCAGGATGGTGTCGGGGCTCCATTTGGACGTGGCGATGGCCCGCGTCGGGTGCGTCCCCTGGAACGACATGCCCGTCACGATCTGCTTGCCCTGGCCGACTTGGCCTGTGGCGGCATCGTACGAGTATGCCGTCACGCTGGCGAGGTTGGAGGTGAAGAGCGTCTTGCCGTCGGCGCTGAGCGCGATTCCGTGGTTTGTCTGGGCATCTCGTGTAAGTCGGTCCGTTGAGGGGTCACTATAAAATATTGTTCCTGCTTACCGATCCGCTGGCGATTTGAGTGTTGGACTGGACGCACACAATATCGCCCTGCTCCTGCAGGACGAGCCGTCTCACGCCCTGAGTGCCGCCCTCGGCCACCAACAAGTTGCCCGCCGAGTCCACCACAATGTGCCGTGGGTTGCGGAGGCCGGTCGCAAGCACGCTGGACTTGTACCCGGAGCCCATTTTGGGCTGGAACCGACCGGTGACGCCGGAGCAGGACTGCGCGGCAGCCTCGGGAACGAACATGGATGTCAGAGCGACGACGCCCGCGAGCGTACTGAGGTGGCCCATGGCTGTGGGGTTTGGCTTGATGTTACTACTGCGTATTGGCGTATGTGTTGGAAGACCTAGGGAGCAGCTATGCGTTTGAGAGTATACCGCAGGACAATGCGGCTATGAGAGTGTAGTTACGACTCGCATTCCACAACATACAAAGGTCGGCACTATCCGGCACGCGAGGTGCGGGAACGGCGCACTTATGATTGCTACTCCACCCTTGCGGTATTGAAGATGGCGATCTACCGGGCACATGCAATCTAAATGCTGTCCCCAAGCCCCGGTCCGGTTCCCATGGCCGCCGTCACCACCAAGCCCGTTGAAAAAGGGCGGAGACCAGGGATATTAAGGATGGCACGTAGGAGCGGGGGCCCGTCATCTATGCCCAGCTTGGCGGTCATGCTGGCGACATTCACCCGGATCGGCGTCGGCTCGCACCAAGGTTTGACGGTGTTGTTCGGTAAAGGGCCGGACCATGGCCGCCCGACTTGCCCAATCGCAATATATCTGAGTCCTTGGTATGCTTTAAGTTGTGGAATGTTTGTTGTGCCAAGGCTCCTGCACAATAGCTGATGTCAAAACCGGATATGGGGAGGGTTGTATGCGATGATCCCATAAGTATTAGGTGGCAGGGGTAAAGGGACCCTGGCCTGAAAGATTCGTTCGAGGTATGTGATGATGGGGGAGAGTTCCTCAAGAAGTAGTCGTACTAGATGTTCGCTCGTTTGAGCAAGTTGTAGGACTTGGGATGGACGGGAAGTTATACATCCTGCAATACAAGCCACGCACGAACGTTATTTGATTGCCACAGCAGCTTTGAGCTTGATTCGGGTTGCATCGTCACACCGTTTCAAATTGGTCCTATCCACTCCCGAGGCGCGGCACTCTTAAGCGGGATGTTGGACGCTGAGTCAAAACTAGAAAGAAATTGAATGATGCTGAGTCTCAACTCGCAAGATATTTCGAGACCGCGTCTATGTATTTATCCCAGGCAGTCAACGACGCGACCGCCGACACTCTCTTGCAGCGGAATCCCGCAGCATATCCAGATAATGTAGTCAGAACCTTGTACGACGACTTCTCTTGCCAGAATATGAAGTAGCACAACCCTCGCTGGGTAACCCCCATTACCCGTGAACTAATCAGCGCAAGGTGACTCGTGTGACAGGCCACCAGGAGTACGGGTGATGCGTCACGGCTCGATTCCGTGTCTCATCAGCTGCTTCCAAGGAGCAAAGTGTGCGGCCTGGTCACCGTCGACCGTGTGCGGCTGCACAAGCCCCGAGACATGGCGGCGGATCGATGCGGTCCAGATGGAGAGCGGGCGATCGATCATTGGTGATTCAAAACTAAATCTCGATCAGCAAGTACTACGTCCACGGGAACTAGTATGCAGCACATGGGTTCGCAACATCTCAACTACTAGTCCCTACCGAGGCCCAAACCAGTCTTGTCCTTCTGTCTTGTGAATTCTCAGCCCATCTTGTTTCCGCCGAGCTCTCCTCGGCCGGGGCAAACAGGGGCCGTTCCCCGGCGGTCAGGGTAGCTTCGGCTGTCGGAAGCTGCCAAGAGACGGGGGGTGGTGGTCTCCGGTGCAAGTCACCGTTCACGGCAGTTGGACGGGTCGGAGACGGGAGACACGGGAGGTCGGACTTTGGGGGGTCGAAAAAACAACGATGTCGGGATCTGTCACACCGTTACATGGCATTTCAGCGAGGCTTTTGAGAAGGGGCACCAGCGCGATATAGAAATGCGGCGGCGACCGGTGCGTTGGGCGTTGGATGTTGGGTCTTGATTGCAGCAAGACCATGGCGGAAGGTGGAGAAGGCGCCTGAGCCGAGACCCACGGAGAATTTTTCAGGTCACGGAAGGCAACAGAAGCAAGCACTTGAAAAGACTTCTTCCCAAGTCATTCTCCATGAATTCTTTATTCGTATCTCTGAACCAAAGCCGGGAGCCAATTGGTACAGGTAAATTACAGCGTGCTTTTCTCAAGAGCCCAGCCGGCCGGCAGCCCCCAATCATCCCATCCGAGCTCCGCTGCATCTCCGAACCGGAGGCCAGTGGCAACCACCGCTCCCCGGCCGTCGGAACCGCCCCGAATCCACTCCCCGGCATCTCCCCCGGTCGACTGCTATCGCGATAAAACCAGAGCATGACCGAAAAACACGATACCGACGACAGGGCAGGGAACGCCTGCCCAAGCGACGCCGGCTACACCACCAGCGACTCATCCGCCCTCTCGCTGCCCAACCCCGAAAAGCAATCCCCCAACTCCAGCTCCAGCGAAACCATCCCCGCGGCGGCCAACACCAGTGACGATGACACCATCAACTCACCACACCCACACCAACACCCAACCAACAACAATGTTACCACCACCACCGAAAAGCCACCCCCTTCGGACACCCCCTCTTCCTCCGACGAGGACGCCCTCCCCACGGGCGCCGCCCTGACCCTGCACCCCTCGGCGGCAACAACCATCGACTTCCCCGAGGGCGGCCTGACGGGCTGGCTGGTGGTGCTGGGCTCCTTCAGCGCCATGCTCTCGCTGTTTGGGCTGATCAACTCGGCGGCCGTGTTCGAGTCGTACTTTTCGACGCACCAGCTGGCGCACAAGACGGCGTCCGAGATTGGCTGGATCTTTAGTCTGTACCTGTTTATTGTGTTTTTTGTGGGGATCCAGGTCGGGCCCGTGTTTGATCGGTTTGGGGCGAGGGTTTTGGTGGCCGTAGGGGGAGGGTTGATTTTTTTGAGTTTGTTGTTGTTGAGTTGGTGTGAGGGTACGTTTTTTCCCTGCCCCCCTTCCTTTTTGTTTTGTTTTGGTTGGTGAGATTGAATGATGTTAGATGGGGATGACTGACTACGAGCAGAGTACTACCAGATTATCCTCACGTATTCCGTCCTGGGCGGGCTGGGGGGTGCGCTGCTGAACAGTCCGGCTTATGGGGCCATCGCGCACTTCTTCAACGTCCGCCGGGGACTGGCTACGGGGATTGCGACGACGGCCGGCGGCGTCGGCGGCGTGGTGTTTCCTGTTTTACTCAGGGCGCTACTCCCGGGTGTTGGCTTCGCGTGGAGCTGCCGCATCCTGGCCTTCATCATGCTCGGCCTGGCGATCCCGTCGAACCTCTTCATCAAGACGCGGCTGATGCCCGCCAAGGGCCACGACGGCCGGCACAAGGTGCAGTCCGTGTGGCCCGACTTTTCCGTCTTCAGAGACGCCCGGTTCGCATTCGCGTCGATCGGCAGCTTCTTCATGGAGTGGGGCCTGTTCATCCCCCTGACGTACATCGTCTCGTACGCGGCCGCCCACGGCCAGGACGCGACAGAGAGTTATTTGCTCCTGTCGTACCTGAATGCTGGGTCGGTGCTGGGGCGCGTGCTGCCAGGGTTTCTGGCCGACCGCTTCGGGCGGTTCAACGTCATCATCGTGACCATCGCGCTGTGCGTCGTCACGGTGCTGGCGCTGTGGCTGCCCGCGGGGACCTCCAAGGCGGTGCTGATCGTGTACGCGGTACTTTTTGGATTTGCGAGCGGGAGTAACCTGGGACTGGTGCCCGTCTGCCTGGGGCAGCTGTGCGACCACCGCCGGTACGGGCGCCTCTACTCGACGGCCATGATGGTGGCGAGCTTTGGCACGCTGAGCAGTGTCCCGATCGGGGGCGCCATTTTGGATTCCGGGTCGTCCGAGGAGGCGTGGAGGAACCTGGTCATCTTTGCGGGCGTGGCGTATTTTATTGCCCTGGGGTGCTACACTACGTCCCGGGTGCTTGCGGTGGGATGGAGCCCGCGGAAGATCTTTTAGGCAGGGAAGCAGTTGGGTAAAGTACTTTGGTAAGACCGAGCTAGAGGGTCGAGTTCTTGGATCAAGCATTAGCGGTAGCGAAAACGAGGATTTAGCATTTCTTATTCAATTCATGTGCGGGGTTTGATTAGCCAACAATAACATCGCCTGCCCTGGATGTTTCACTTGATGAGTTGGGTCCCAGACGTGACGTTCGTCTCTCATGGAAGCTGTCTCACCTTTGAATGCCCGGGCACCCAATGTTACGAATGAAGTATCCTAAAAACCAGCCTGAGGGCAGGCTGCCCCGCCCCTGTGCCGCCTGTCTTCCGGCCTGGACTCTGGAGCGGCCAGGTAGTAGGTTGGCCCCTGCCGGGGACCCACAGTTACCCGACGTCACCCAAAATCGCGGGGCAATTGACTTCAGATGACCCCGTCAAAAATTTCGGCGAAGCTCAACACCTCGCGCACCACCACCGCATCGCAATATGGCAGCCGAACTATCTGCAGCGCCCGTCCTATCGACGCCGGCGGAGCACGTCTTTGAGTATGCCGTTGCCTCCGAAACCGAAACACAGTCCCCACCAAGACCCGACGATGAGCTGCGCGACCTCTACGAAATCGCCCGGACAGCGCGAGAAGTGCGCCACGGCGGGTGGAAGAGGATAGCACTCCAGTTTCCCGACCACATGCTGCGAGATGGGCCTCGCGTGGTTCAGGCATTGAACGCCGAGCTCGAGTCTCTCCCTGGGGCCACCGATGCCGCTAGCCATCCCGAGAGGATATACATCCTCGCCGACACTTCCTACAGCGCTTGCTGCGTCGACGAGATCGCAGCCGAACACGTCGACGCCGACGTAGTAGTGCACTACGGCCGCTCATGCCTGTCGCCCACTTCCCGCCTCCCCGTCATCTACGTCTTCACCCACCACGACCTCGACCACAACGAGGCCCTGGCCGCCTTCGAGAAGCAATACCCAAAGAAAGACACCAAGGCCGTCCTCATGGCAGACGTGACCTACCAAGACCACATCCCGGCCCTCGCCTCCGCGCTACACACCCGCGGCTACACAAACCTCCTCTCCACAGCCATCATTCACGACCCAACCGGCCCCATCCCCAACCGCAAACTCGTCTCCCCCCAAGAAACCACCACCGACACCCCCCCACCCTCAACAGCCGACCTAAAAACCCA
>MU854556.1:30458-42387 GCA_033296685.1 Parachaetomium inaequale | reverse complement strand
TACTATACGAAGGCTCCTGTTCTAAGCTTTCGATAGGGCCTTTGCAGGCCCTCTTAGCTTGCTAGCCCCCCCGGGAGCCGTTGGCTAGTGGTAACTAGAGGCTCCGTAGGCTATAGCGCTATGGATGCACTTAGTATAGACCTCCCGGCCTTAAGGTCCCTAGATTCACAATCCCTATAAACGTGCTACCTAAGCTAACTACATAGCGAAGATCCACCTCGAGGGGGTATCTAGTCAGAGAGGCAAGGCCAGACCTCCCTACCGGGCTCTCTACGGCTTACAGCCTTTCGTTGTCGTTGGGCGTATATAGAGATCCACGGGACCCCAAGGTTTGTACCTTAAGCCCTCCGCAAGAAGCACGACTTTACAGAGCTCAGTAGGCGACACCACAACGGCCGGCGCAGGGCCAGGGCCCGGGTACGAGCCGGGTACTCGGCATCTACAAAGCTTCCTCCCTCTTAGATGACCGACACGCGCGTCCGTCCTCTCCAGCTAGCTATACCACTCCTTAGAACTATAGCTTCCTTACAGTAGCGATACTATACATTTGATCTATAGCCGAGGCTCCCTTCCGGTACAACCTATCTATAGCTTTATCCTATACTACGTCTATACTCCGAAGAGACGTGCCTAGCACGTGTAACAGTCAAATAGGTCCCCCGCTGATATATTGTCTACTTCTCTCCTACGGCTCGAGTACGAGCCGAGACTGTAACTCAGCTACCCTCCCCTCGGTCTAGTATAACCACTACGGCCTACCTTCCGCCGGGCGTAACCCTGATATCCGGCTTCCCGTTATACTACGAGGGTCTCCCTATAAGGCCGAAGCCGTAGTGCCGACTATGTCTTATAGCAGGCCGTCGTAAGAGCTACTACGCCGGTATAGCTCCCTCGGTCGTACTACTACTAACCTACCTTAATCTACTATTGTATTTCCTCCTCTTATAGTATACTGTTTGTTACGAGGGCGAAGCGCCTCGTAGGGAGGCCGGCCGCCCGTATTGCCTTTCCTTAACGGACCCGTTACCTTCCGTCTCCTCGGTCGATTAACAACTCTTACAATTGGAATTATACGACGGCTTTCGCTCCGAGTCCTCGTCGTCACTATCGCTAGGCCCCCTCGCCGCTTCCGCTAGCGCCGCTCGTAGAACCGAGTAGGGCCGGGGGTACCCTGTCTCTTCTTCAAAACGTCGAAAGAGTCGGGTAGTTTTCGTACCTAGTATCCCCCTATCTTATAAACTCGTTGCAGCGGTTGATTGTAGTGGTCGTCGTCGGTTGTGATCGCTCGGGCGGGGCGGTGAGGGATTTTCGGGTACTCGATTCCCGTACGTTAAAAACCTCGAAAAATCGATAACTCGGCTCCCACGCGGCCGCGTATCGCCCGCGCGTCGCTGTAACCCCTTGGAATCGAAAGAACTAATTGAGAAGGACCAGTCTCCCGATTTTTGCGATGCTAGGCCGCCTGCGCAGGCAGCCCCCGGTGTTTGTTCACTGGAAGGGGTCTATAGAGGATATACTTGTTGTTCATCCGAATATTCTACTAGAGTATAGAGTCGGCGATGCTAAGCTAGGTAGCCCTTAAGGCCTTATGCCGAACGAACTGCTCTAGTTCGTACGCTTCTCGTAACCCTTTGTTAGAGACGCTCTTTATATCGAAAGCTATATCTCCGCCGTCAGATAGACTATCCCGGTCCTAGTACACAAGCTCTCGATCGATACTCTCTTCAACGTCCTAGTCCTAGTATACAAGCTCCCGATCGATACTATCTTCAACGTCCTCTGAGTTATATTCCCTGCTTATAGCTATAACTTCGACTATATGAACGCCTTTGGTAATAGCAGCTGTCTTATGTCTAGGGACTAGCTTCTAGTCCTTCTTACTACAGTAGTTATGCTTGAAGTAACCCTTCTTGCTATAGTTGAAATAGGTGACGTTACCCTTGTCTTTAGGGGCACCTTACTTCCCTGCCTACTGAGCCTGACTAGCGTCTACGTCTATAGCGCCTAAGTAGGTTCTATAAGTATTACTACGTCCGAAATGCCTCTACTTATTATTGCTAGGCCTATAGGTCTACGGCTATAGCCCACTTCCGCCCTTATATTGCTACTTGCGCTAGTACTAGCGATTATCAATTCGGATCGCTATAGCGATATACTCGTCAAGAGTATTAAGTCGATCGACCTTATAGAGCTTGTCCTTGACGTCCTCCTTAAGACTATTATAGAATAGTTGCATTAGGCTTTTGTCGTTGATTTCAGCCCTAATAGCATCCTGTCTGAAGACCGTGGCATAGGTTGCTATTGACTTGGTCTGCTTCAGACTAACGAGTCTCTATTGCACGTATAGCTTCTCGTTAGTATCTCTAAACACTTTCTTAAGCTCGCTTTCGAAGTTAGTATAGTTTTAGAAGACTAACTAAGTAAACTCCTCGCGGTCGATGTCGTAGAGGTTCTGAAGGAAGTCCTTTAGAGTAGGTTCGAACCATCTAAAGGCTCTTCCCTTGAGACGTAAGGCCGTAAACGTAACCTTACGAGCCTCGTCGGCGAACTTCTCGGGGTAGTACAGGAGGTACGCCTATATCTAGACGAGAAATCTAGTAAGGGTGTCCTTATCGCCTCTATCCTTAGTAGGTATATCTAGCTTAGCCTTATTAGCTAAGCGTTCAAGCTCAAGCTATATAATCCAGGCATCGGCCTAGTCTAGGAGTTATTAGAACTATATAGCTATTATAGGCGCGGTGTTGACCTAGGCGGCTAAGGCCGGCGTCGAGGTGTTTAGAGCTATCGCAGCATTAATACCTCTGTCCTAAGCTATGATAGAAACAAAGGGAGTAAGCAACATATAACAAACCCAGTTAGACTACTTCTAAAAGGGTTTAGTAGAAGTATTATAGACTAGTCGCCTAAAAGGTTTAGTGAAGCTAAAGGGTTTACAACAATTGGTTTCTTACAATGTTCGAAATGACGCCTCAAGCACTGTGATATATTGCTTACTAGAGGGCTCTTAGAGCTCTCTAGTACTAGTGACTATATACTTGCTATCCTAATGTTCTATCTGCTCTACTTCTCCGTAGACAAAGCACGTAGAGCGTTGTTGCAGGCCTCCTGACTAGCCCTGCCTTGTCTTTGTTCTATCTGCTCCTCGTCCCTATAGATAGAGTATACAGAGCAGCCTTACCACTCTGTTTCCTTGGCACTTGTCCCCGCAGAGCTCCTCTCTACGCCCTGTGTCACTGGCTCCTAGCCCTATGACTTATGATTAGCTCCGCCTGTTCCAGGCCCCTGCGCCCTATATAGATTTCCTACTTGTTGGCTTCTTAATTCGTGACACAGGTCTAGAAGTCTGGTCGATCTACAACCCCCTAGATTCGAAGAGGGTACCAAGGACCCTACTAGGAAGGCCTAAGCCAAGCCTACCTACTCTTCTCGCAGGGGACTTCAACCTTTTTCACCCACTGTAGGACTACTACGGCCGAGAGGAACAGGAAGCGGAGGACCTGCTACAACTAGCCCTACAGTGGGACCTTGACCTCCGAACCTCCTGGGGAACAACGACCAGGGAACCACAGGGGGCTCAGAGGGGCAGACCTTCAACCATCGATCATTTCTAGGCCTCTGAAGGCCTACAAACATCCTACTATGGTATCCAAGAGCAGGGGAGGTCTAACCACTACCCACAGGTCCTCGAGGTCAACCACATGCTCTAAAAAGAGGTCCTAGCCCCCTAGGGCTGGAGCTAGGCCAAGATAGATAGAAAGAGGGTAGAGGCCAAAGCAGCCCTCTTACTGGCTACTGCGAGCCTCGCCGACCAGGGACTACAAGGCTTACTAGCTAGAACCTCTATAATATAAGGCCTATCCCAGGCCTTTAACTAGCTAGTAGGCTAGTTACAAAGAATTGCAGGGGCTAGTACCCCGCCCTAGAAGCTAAACAGAGAGTTCTAGGCCCACTAGTAGACCTACAAGGTCTAGGAAGCAACTTAGAATGCTAGAGAGGCTAAAAGAGCTTATAAACAGGCCCCTGGAGACTTCCTTCGGTAAAGGCTTAACTAGAGCCTCTATATATAGGTAACAGCGATACAGCTAGCCTAGACAAAGGCCTAGAGGTCTATCCTATAGAAGGCTATAACGGATTCGAGCCTTCTATAGAAGCTAGAAAAATAGGCTTATACAAAGAGCTTCCTACCCACTGAACTACCAAAACTACCACTACTCCATAGGGGCCCTGGCTAGCTAGACCTTATAACCCATAGCCAGAAGGCCAAAGCTCTTGCAGCTAGATTCTTTCTAAACCTACTAGCTAACCTTAGCGATATACCTAATATAACCTTTAATAAAGACTTCGACTAGCTACTATTCGAAGTTCGAAAGGAGGTTACTATTAGGGATATAGCTAGGGCCCTTTTAGGGATCAAACCCTAGAAGGCCCTAGGGGAAGACCTTATACCTATAATCCTAATCAAGGCCTATAGAAGGCCACTGTTCCGAATCCTAGCAGTCCTTTACACTAGGTGTCTCGAACTACAGTAGTACCTTGAACGATTCAAGGAAGCTAAAATAGTAGTCCTAACGAAGCTAGGGAAGCCTCTAGCTATATATAAGACCCCTAAAGGCTATAGGCCTATAATCTTCCTACCTACCCTAGAGAAGGTATTGGAGGCTATAATAGCTAGAAGGGTAGCCGAAGCTATAGAGTGGAACGGCCTACTGCCCGACGAATAGATGAGCAACAGAGCTAGCCGGTCTACCGAACTAGCTTTTCGGCTAGTAGTGGCCTAGGTCCAGGAGGCTTAGAGGCAGGGAGCAACCACTTCTCTACTATAGCTTGATATATCTAGAGCCTTCGATATAGTCAACTATATAAAGCGACTAGATACTCTCCAGACCTATAGCTTCTCTAGGGAGCTAGTACAGTGGATCAAGGCTTGGCTAGGCAATAGGAGAGCTATACTCTTCTTTAACGGCTAAACTACAGAGCCTACACCGGTTAAGGCCGGGGTCCTACAGGGCTCTCGACTATCGCTAATCCTCTTTGTCCTTTATATTGCTTCCCTATATAGGGCGTTAAAGGAGAAGCACCTAGGGTTAGCTATAGTGGGCTTTGCAGACGATACCAACCTTCTAGCCTTTAGCCGAGGGCCCTAGACTAAAGGCCTGGAAGACCTGTCTATAGTGGGCCGAATCTAGGGGGATGGTCTTCGCCGGGGAAAAGAGCGAGCTGATCCACTTCAACAAAGGCCGAAAATAGTAGCCAAACCCAGTTAACCTTAGCTATCCAATAGGGCAGAGCTTCGATATAGTACAGCCAATACCCTCTGGTCAATTCCTTAGAGTCTGGCTAGATTAGAGGCTAAATTAGAAGGCCTATAAAGAGGCTATCAAATGGAAGCTAAAAACGTAGGACTTTGCACTATCAAGAATAGCTGCTAAGACCTAGGGCCTAGCTCTAGCCAAGGCACGGGAGGTCTATACCAAGTGTATTCACAGTGCACTAGCCTATAGGGCTTCAAGCTTCTACAAGCCTACCCCTATTGGGGGACAGCTATAGAGCATTGCAAAAGACCTCTAAAAGGCTTAGAACAATAGCCTACGGATAGTAGCAAGGGCCTATAAGGCTATCCTTATTCGACACCTTGAAGCCGAAATGTAGGTCCCTCCTCTAGACCTCTACTTCAACAAGAGGCTAGCCGACTTCGAAGACTGGCTTCAAAAGCCTACCCTCCCGAATCCCAGGGCTTCAAGGCTCACAACAGGGCCCTCTACAACAGAGCCCTCTATAACGGGGCCTTCTACAACAGGGCCTTCTACAACAGGGCCTTCTACAATAGAGCCCTCTACAATAGAGCTCTCTACAATAGGGCCCTCTGTAATAGGGCCCTCTTCTAACTATAGACCTCCTAGCCTACTAGTCGACGAAGCTTGCAACTGAATCCGCAATCGGTTCTAGTAACTACAGAGAGCTAGAGGGCCTATACAGCCCCTTATAATAGAAGAGGCTACAGAGGCTATTTCAGCTTAGAAAGTACAGGGCAAGGACTCTACAGAGGCCCTCAGCAGAGCCTAGAAGGCCAGGTGGACCCAGGAGACTACCAACTAATAACAGTGGTATAGAGCCTAGAACTAGGCTCTATCTATCGCCTAGCCAGCTAACTACCGGCCAAAAATCGATCAACGAGCACTAGAAAGGCACGAATACCTTACAAAGGCTGAGAGCTCCCTACTAACCTAGGCCCAAACAGGGGCTATAGGCCTCAAAGATTTTCTTTTCTAGGCTAGGGTTCCCCAGATACCTACCCCCTACTGTGAATATGGCCGGAGTAGAGAAATAGTAGAATACTTAGTTATATAGTACTACCAACTGCCGAATCTAAGAACCTGGCCGGCATTAGAGATACACTCGTAGAGGGACCTCTATAGAGCCCTCGACGAGTGAGGGAACAAAGAGAAATAGCTTGCAAGGAAGGTTATAAGGTGGCTACTAGACTCTGAGAGGCTCCTAGAGTATAGGCTAGCTTTACGGCTAGAACTGGGCTAGATTGCTGGCCTAGTTAGCTACCTAACTACCTCTCTTTTCACTATAGAGGATGGATTTAGAGATTTAGATTGTATAAGGTCGACAAAGGTTTTTAGTCCAGCCTTATAGGTATGATTTTCCTTTGTAATATAATTAGTTATAGAAGGTCCGCCAAGCTCTCGAGTATAGCAGTATAGGAATAATAATAATAATAAAGTTAGTAGTTTCTAACTTATCTTTTGCTATACTTTTAAGTATATCTACTACCTAGTAAAGTAGTAAGTGATATTGTTTCCTAAACTTTCATATCCGAGACGTGTTTCTATATAACGAGTTGGTGTGTACCAAGGTATGAATATCCGTCCATAGTTTGATGGCCCGTCTCCAGAACCGATCTTGTACGCTAGCGATGTGAGCTTCCGCTTTCGCAGAATCACGAAAACGTTTGGGGGGCCTTTCATGATCGTCTCGTCGAAGGGCTGGAGCAGGTTCAGAGCGCTATGGTTCATAACTGCGAGGGCGACTGTATGTAGTTGGCTTGATGGAGTGGAACGATGAGCGATGCCGGGGATATCTCAGTTTGTCTTATAGCAGCGCTTACTCGCCCTTTTTTAAGGTACTCTAGTAGTCATTAGATTATATAAACAAAAAGTCCATTGGGGCTTGCGCTCCCTTATCTCTATTCCCGTGTATCTTTCTGAGTACCAACAAGGAAGAGGGGTCGAATTACATCAGATTCAGGACCAGTTATCTATCGCTCTGAGCTAACGCATCGGTCCTCCATATCAAGGCATACCACACCATATACACCCCCTTTCGCTCCTCTCTCACACATATATCCTCATACATATATCTCTATATATATATACATTCGCTCACTCTCTCTTCATATATATAGTTTCTCTATAGTAGCTCTAGGAGATATCTATCTTAGGCAGCAAAAGATTTCATCTAGTACTATAAAGAATAAGTAACTTAGCTCTTTGATACCCGTAATATAAGCTAGAGGAGAGGACAAGATATTAAGACATCATAGAAAATATCTTGCTACTAGGCATATAGTATAAAGGCAGCCGTCTAGCTAACGTAATGCGATTGATCACAACTAAGCATATAAGAGCGGGAGTCGTAGAGCAGTAGTTAGCGAGGTTTCCCAATTTACACTAGTGCACGACGTCATTTCTCATTCTAGACTAGCATCGTCTTTTCTAATTCTGAATTAACCTCATTAGGCATCTGGGGTCGCGCAATTGCAACGGTTGGCGAGGGGGCTGCGCCCGCTACGCTGTGCAGATTACAGGTTTCAGCTTTTGGCATTTACCCCTGCTCGCGCGGGGTCGCGCGAGCGGGTGAGCCAAAAGCGGCGAGTGCTCACCCTGGCTCACCCGGCTCACCCCCATTGGCGGGTGAGCCGGAGCCATGCGCGCAAGAGTGCCATATTCCCGATTCCTAGTATTACGGCACGCGCTTAGCCTCAGAGGAATGCGGCACAGTCCAGCTGGCCCCCAGATACGCGCTAGAAACGCCATCAAGGTTGCATTGCACCTCAAGAAGGAAGCCCGAGTCCGGCCAAAACGCCGTCGAACCGAGCCGCTGTAGATCCGCTTCGGGCCCCGAGGGGTGCATGTGCGGGTTGGAGCTGCGAAAGCCGAGCTGCTCACCCTCCAAGTCGCGAGGAGCGACGGGATTGGTAATCCCGCGTTTGTCGTTTGAAGCCGGTCTTTGTAAGCCGTCGAGTGGGTATATCAACTACAGATAAATAACCCTTCGAACGCCGACGGGGAAGCTCACGACTCGGCCACTTGTATTCACCACATCATCCGAACACTTTAACTCGTGTATTGTACCTAGTTTTCCTCGTCCCACCGCCCCGAGCTCATCTCACACTCTACCCACCACACTCACAACAACCGACCATCATGGATTATCTCGAAAAGGGCAAGATTGTGGAAGCCGAGTTGCAGGCCCGGTTTGACCGCGTCAATGTCACGTACAAGACTGTAAACAATACGCCAATCGAGACCGCCATCTTCATCCCCAAGACCTTCTCCTCACGCACCGAGCCAGCAACGGCGCCAGTCCTGGTCCACTTCCACGGCGGCGGCCTGGTCACGGGCTCCAACCCCGACTTTTTGTTTCTCGTCGACTGGTTCGTCCCCACCCACCCCGCTGAATCCATCCACCACCGCCCCCGCCACTTCTTGAAAACAACCTAACCCCCAGCCCCAACATTCAGGGTCCGCGAACTCGCCCACTCCACAAACGCCATCTTCATCTCCCCGGCCTACCGCCTCGCCCCAGAAACCCCCGCCGTCGACATCCTCGACGACATCGCCGACTTCTGGACCTGGCTGCACGCCGACCTGCCCGCCACAATCCGCTCCCTCCACCCACACCTCACCCCAGACCTATCCCGCCTCGCCGCCGTGGGCGAGAGCGCCGGCGGCTACCTCGCGCTGCAGTCCGCCTTCCTATTCAACCGCACGGCCAAGCTCCGCGCCATCATCGCGCAGTACCCGGCCCTGCACACCGACCTGGCGGCGTTCAACCCGCGACCCGCGAAGCCGGACCCGGCGCTGGATGCGGTGGTGGCCGAGTATGTCAAGGGGGTTGTCCCCGGGACTGTGCGCACGTCGACTGCCTGGCCGGGGCTTGCGGAGACGAATATTGCGGCGCTGACGAATGGGTTGATGAGGAGGCTTTTTGGGGCGGATGCTGAGGGGAGGCTGACGCTGGGGTATGCGCTGCGGAAGGCGGAGGAGGTGCTGCCGCCGGTTTGGGTTGTTCAGGGGGATGAGGATGAGCTGGTGGCTAAGGGGGCGGCGGATGAACTGGTGGAGAGGGTGAGGGCGGAGAGGCCGGGGGCGGTGGTCAAGTATACGGTTCGGCCCGGGGGGCATGGGTTTGATGGGGAGAATACGCTGGCGGATGGGTGGGTGGCGGAGGGGGTCGAGTTTGTGAAGGGGTATTGGCTTGCTTGAAGGGGGAGTCCGGGGATGTGGTCAATAAGAAGAATGGAACTCTTGACATAAGACACGTAGGAAGGAAAGCAAAAGATTTCCGTGCATTGTGCCGTAGTTGATGGGCTACCGTCTGCGTATAGGCGCTGACCTGGGTAAGGTAGAGATACCTTACCTACCGGTAGGATGGGTTCTGCAATGGGGGTCCACGATGCACGGGCACTGTGGGAAAGAAAGAATGGACAGCGCAAGACCGACCACGGTGCCTGCCGTGCGCGTGCCACTATTTTCCCTTCCACCAACCATGAGGAACCCGAGCAAGCTACCTACCTACTTTAACGTAAATCCTTCTTTGGCCTCTTTTCGCATTGCAGCGCGTGCCAGCGATCCGTCTATCCCGCCCACTGGGATTTGTTCTCGACTTCTTCAACCCAGGACACCCCAATTCCCATCTCCCAGCGCTGCGCAGTGCGTGCCATTCCGACCATGTATCGCAGTCGCGCCGACTGCAGCCGCAATTTCCCGCAGACATCCTACACTGCAAACCAGTGGTCCAAGGGCCAGGGTTGGTCTCGGTGCACGGCCTGTGTCCACGGCCACCACTCCGACACCCCCGCGGCTCGCCCGTCCGACAGCGGTCGCTATAACCACTCCACAAACGCCACCTTTCCCAGCGACGCCCTCGATAACCCTTTTGCGTCGGGTGCTTTTCGCTGGGTTGCCATGGGCAGCTACGACAGCGGCGACCGCGCAGGCCAGCCCTGCGTCGCGCCGTGGTTCAAGACAGCGCCTGTCTTCTGACGAATACTTCACGCTCGACATCCAGGCCGTCGACAAGGCCTTGGAGATTGTCAATCGCTTCAACCAGCTGGACGTGGTGGATAAGGTTGTCAAGATCAACGTGCCCAGACCAGAAAGCTCTGTGCGAGACTTTTATCCAAAACTACCGAAAGTTCAACAGCAATACTGGCTGGAACGACGATACAAAGGCGTGGTCCCGGGTGATGCAGGCCCTGAGCCGTATGTGCAATCCGAATGTTGGAAGAAATGCCCTAGCTGACGCGGTTCATCAACAGACTTCAGCTACCACGTCTCCGGCGGCAACCACGTCTTGTGCGACCTCCACGGCGGCATCTACCAGCACGAAGTCGTCCTGTCGGACCCCGTCATCTTGTCTCGGACTCGCGAGTACGGAGAAGGGCTTAAGCAGCCCATGTCTTGGCCGCCTTGGCGGCCGAGTACGACGATGACGCGGACGAGTACCACGACGACGCGGACGAGGACGAGGACGAGGACGACGCCGACGCGGACGAGGACGACGAGGGAGCAGCGAGGGGCCGGCAGACGGTCTCGACCTTTCCGTACGCCACGTGGGTGAGCGTGCCGGAGACGGGGAACGAGATGGAGGCGCCGTCGGCGGTGACGGTCTGGGTGCCGTGCCAGGCGACCTCGACCTTGCCCATCCAGACCATGGCGGAGCACGAGACGGCCGGGTTATCGGCCGTCAGGGCGACAGTGGTGCTCCACGACAGCTCGGCCGAGCGACCGTTGTGGCGGTCGAAGCTCCGGGTGCTGCCGACGTCGACGCCGGCGTCGATGCCCGAGTCGAGGACCTGCGGAAGCGACGCGTGGAACGTCGTCTTCATCGAGAGACCGGTGCTGGAGCCGGTCGAGAAGGTGGTCGAGGCGTCGCGGGTCTCGGTGCCGGAGAAAGTGTAGGAGAAGTCAATGTCCTTGCGGACAGCGGAACCCTCCTTCAGCGTCACCAGGCTGAGACCGTTGTTGCCGGCGGGCTTCTCGAAGACGATGTCGTCGACGACAGAGTCGGACATCGTCTTGAGGAAGATGAGGGCGACGGAATCCATGTCGTCGCCCGTGCTGCCCTGAAGACCCACCAGGACGCCGGAGCCGACGTTCACGGCCTTGGACGAGAGCTTGGCCGTGTTGTCGACGCCGTAGCCCCACGAGCGACGGTCGGTGGTGATGTCGATGCGGCCGACCCGCGCAGAGGAGGACTTGGCCTTGCGGCCGGACGGGGTGAAGGACCAGAGAGTGGCCGCGGTGATGATCTCACCCTCGGAGAGGGTGAGCTCGGAAAATTGGTCCTTGCGGACCCCAGCGCGCATCTCGGTGCCGTCGGTGAAGACGGCGACGATTCCCCGGAGGTACCCGTCGTTGCCGTTGTTGCGGTACAACCGCAACTTCCGGACAGACGTGCCGGCCGAACCCAGGATGGTGAAGGGGGCGCCCCTGGAGGAAGCGCCGACGCCGGTGGGCCTGACACAGAGGTCAGGGTTCCACGAAGCCGCGGAAGCCGAGAAGAGGAGAGAGGCCGAGAAGAAGATTGGCGCCCAAAAGGCAGCCAAGGACCGAGCGCGGCGGGAGCCGCAAGAGAGCGAGGATGTCGCCGAGAGGGCGACGAGGGAGCCGGCCACGAGGGCCACCGAGAAGAGCGT
>MU854556.1:0-30448 GCA_033296685.1 Parachaetomium inaequale | reverse complement strand
GAGCGTGACCGCCGGGAGGGCAGCCAGGACGGAAAGACTGACGGGCCCGAAGCCCGCCAGGAAGGCGAGGAAGGCCATGAGGGCCGCGAGGGACGCTGGGAGCGTCATTGTGACTAGAGGAAGACAAAAGGTTAGCAACACAGTGACGATGGGTGTGAGTGGTAGAGGAGGCTATGAGTGGCAGTGGAGGGTGTGTGTGGCAGAGGAGGGTGTGTGTGGTAGAGGAAGGTGACGTACAGAGTGGTGTCTCTGTCAGACCGAGACAAGGCCAGGCGGGAAGAGGATGAAGGACTTGGTAATGTTTTATTGACTTGTCAGTGGTAGACAAGACAAGACGAGACAAGTTTGTATGATGATGAGAAAAAACGAAAATGGTTGGTGGTGGGAGGAGGACAGGGGATATATACCCCTCGGGGAGGCACTTGGGCGACCGCAATCAGCCAGCACATGCCAGATGCAGTTTTGGACGACTGCAAGAACGCACTCTGCAATGCGTCTTCCTGCGTCACCTTTGCCGCTGTGGCTGCACCTCGGACGGCTCGACTGCGTATTGCACCAAGTTCTGTTGCATACACTGGAAAAGCGAGTCATCTGGGCAAGATTTGCTGCTGGGTGCTGCATGGATCCGGATTTCCCTGCGCTAACTAGGCGTTCCGAGTCATCAGAAGTCGTCAGCCTTCATCGTATCCATGGAGAAGACACCAAACCTTACGGTTCTTACCTGTACCTAGGGATACGCAAATGCGCATGGCACATGCTGGGGCATCCACATGCAGTCCGCACTCTGCGATGTTCCCGCCTCCCGAACTGAACCGATCCCACACGAACGTCGGAACGTGACGAACCTCATGCCATCTCCGGTTCCCAAAATCTCAGCCAGTAAGCCAGCCAAACGGGTCGCCAAATTCCTACTGTGAACGTCGGACCGACAGTAGCCACTGTGCAGCAGAATCCCGCCCGAAGACGGCGGAATCGCATCAAGCGCTGCCTTTGCTTCAATGTTCCGGGCCATGCTAGCGGTGACGTAGCAACCTGAATCCCTGGCTGCATCATGCCTGGCATGCTGCATATGCGATTCTCATCCGAGAGATACCGTCTTGTGCCGCGAAAACCAGAGAGAAGGGTGACCGACGTGTGAAGATGCAAGGTGGACGCCCGCTTGTGCGGAGCTACACAGCGCAGCTGAAAAACAGGGCTGTTCAGCTGAAATTTCCATGCAGATGCAATCTATTACGTAATCCAAGTCTTGCGGCTACTGAACCCGGCGAACCTGAGAGTTCCCCTTCAGCGAGCAGCTGATCTTGGGAGAAGGGCATGGCCAAAACTGGTTGAAGAAAAGGAAATGTGATTCGGATTTCATTTTATTTTTACTTTTTCTCTTCTAATTTCATGTCAGGGACAAACGTCAAGAATTCCGCATGAACGACACCACTGGTGAACGGATCTGGTGGTGATCTGTCGTAGCAAACTCCTCGCAGTGAATCAGTGAAGAGGTCCTAGTTTAAGTGGTGCCAGACCAGCGTGTGCCTTTGCCTGTGGTAACCCTAGACCCTCTTGTCATCGCCCCGAGCCATATCCTGCATGGGGACGGCCCTGTTGTTGTTGGCCTCCTCTCCGATCGTCTCGGCCACGTTCGTGTCCTCCTGGATGATGGCGGCGCCCTTCTCGACGTGGCTCACGCCGCCAAAGAGGGTGTCCATTTCCTCCAGCGCGATCTGCTTCGTCTCGGGCAGCACAAAGTAGGCGATGGTCGCCAGGCAAATGTTGGTGGCCATGAAGAAGAAGAAGGTCTTGCTGCAAAAGCGGAAACGAGGCGTCAGTCGTATTGTGTAGGTAATTGGAGCAGAGTGTTTACTTACAGGCCCTCGTTC
The DNA here is from genome assembly GCA_033296685.1 of Parachaetomium inaequale. Taxonomy (NCBI): domain Eukaryota; kingdom Fungi; phylum Ascomycota; class Sordariomycetes; order Sordariales; family Chaetomiaceae; genus Parachaetomium; species Parachaetomium inaequale. The sequence goes on along the minus strand of MU854556.1, from coordinate 28,577 downwards.
TGGTAAAAGAGCGGGAAGAATTGCTGGAAGATAGTGTTGGCGACACCCTGCATCTGCACGCTCATCCCCACGGCGGGGGCCCTGACGTTCAGCGGAAAGATTTCGCTAGTGTAGGTCCACGTCGTGGCACCCCAGGTCGGCTTGTAGAAAAACGCAAACAAAAAGGCCATGAAGGTGATGGCGATGCCCACCGGCTTGCTCTTGTCGGTGGTGCCGGGTGTTGTCAGGCCAATGACAGGGATGATCATGGTGCAAAGAGCCATGCCGCAGGCGCCAACGAGGAAGAGAAACCGGCGGCCATAACGGTCGACGGTCCAGACTGCGTTGAGGGTAAAGAGAATGCCGCACGTGGCGTTCAGCGCGTTGATCAGGTTGATGGTGTCGGCATCGTTGTAGACTTTGGCGTAGATGGTCGACGAGTAGCTGTTGAGGGTGCCCTGGCCGCTGAGCTGCTGGCCAACATTGATGAAGAAGGCCAGATAGAGCCGCTTGCGGATGCTGGCGTCCCGGAAGAGGGAAAGGTAGGCTCTCCAGCCCTCAGACTGTGCCTCCCTCTCGTACTCGATGGCTTCGCGGATGGTCTGGAGCTCGTCCTCGACTGTCTGGGGGTCATGGCGCACGCGCGTCAGGGCTTGGCGGGCGGCTTCAACGTCCTTGCGGCGGCTAATCAGCCACCGAGGGGACTCGGGGATGAACGGCAGCTGGGCGAGGATGACAAGGGGCATCATCAGCTGGAAGATGACCACCATCTTCCAATCCCACTCGCCCAGGGTGTCCCGGTTCCTGGCTGCGCCGTAGTTGATCCAGTAGGCGATGAAGGAGCCGACCGAGTAGAACATCTGCCAGAAGCTCATGACCTTGCCGCGGATCTCGGACTCGGTGATTTCGCCAATGTAAATGGGGCCAGCAGCTGGGGCCGGGTCAGCAAGAGGTCAATCAAAATGGACGCAATCATCACGTACTGATAGCAAGCGCCTGGCCGGCGCCAACCAAGACGCGGCCGAAGATAAACACGCCCATCTGATGCCAGGGCGTAAAGGTCTGGATGAAGGTGCCAATAATGGTCAGGATGCAGCCGATGGCCATCCCCCAGCGGCGCCCGAGGTAATCCGTCTACATGGAGCGTTGGGTCAGTGCTGAATCAGGATTCAGAGAGGCCAGGGCTTGGCTACGATGGGACCAGAGGCGAACCATCCCGTCACAATGCCTCCGACGGTATACGTCGTGTTGATGAGGCCAACCATGTACGCGTTGGGATTGTCGAAGTGGGCCTTCCAATTGGGAGACACCTGGACCGAGTTGAAGACGGACGCATCGTAGCCCATGAGGATCATGCACGCCGCTGCCACAAGGGCAACATACCTTGAGGATGGGGTCAGTATGAGTCTGCGTCTGCCTCTTGGGTGAGTACTGACCAATTGTAGACCAACTCCTTGCTCGGCATCGTGGAATGGGACGACGTGTTTCAAGGTTCAAGCTTGTGTGAAGTTGGATGAGATCGGCTCTTGCTCGATGGTCGAGGAGCGGAGTGGATTATGATGGAACATCTACTGAATCACATGCCGTCTTTAACAAGAAGTCCAAGGGCCTCGCTGGCGGCCTAGCGCCCGAATGGCGTTGCTATATTCGTCGAGCCATGGCGTTCAGCACCGAGCACCCAGGAGACAGCAGACACTGATGGTGCATAAGCGGAGCCAACACCTGGCCCTGATTGAGGGAAAAACCCACTCCCGGCTTGGTTGGGCGCCATCGAGCCGAGCAGTGAAGGATCGAGTCGTTTGGTCACTAGATAACCGTTTCTGGAAAGTTCCGTGTTCAATCCCTGCCGGCCAACGGGTCAGCTTGCGGGAACCTGTTCAAGCTTTCTTGCTCGGCGCCTTGTTGTTCAGGGATGGAACGGGGCTGCTTACCGCGATGGGCCAAGCGGTGTGGTCCGCTGTGGAGACGCGGGGCCCCAGACTCGGAACCCCGCATGCCCCGCAGCGCCTGAACTCCCCCGAGACCCCGCACAACACCGCAGTCGCACGACAGTGGAGAACTCCAGCGAAGGCCAGTTGCAGAACCCACTCGACGCGCCAATGGCCAGCGCTCTGCCGCCGCAACGGTGCAGGAACGCGGGTGGACCACATCCCTGCTCTGGGACTCCGACAGTGGTCTCTTCATCGTCTCCAGACTCCCCATCTGACGGAACATCTTGCGAGAAGCGACAGCAATCTCAACCCAGCCCCGTCGAGCTACCCAATGGCAATTCCTGTCATTCTTCCGAAAGTTGACATAAAAACACGACGGGGGCGCCCTCGTCAACCTCTTCCGACGATGGGATGACAACAGCTTGCGGCAGTGGCTGCAAAACAACCTCCACTTACACTTGAGCGGTTGAGCCTGCCACGTTATGCGTCTGTCTACTGTTCTCTGGTGCACCTTGGCCTCGGCCGTCGCGGCAGACAAGCCAAAGTGCAGCCTGCCGCCGTTCCCAGACCTTGCAGCGTCCCCGAAAGCGCCGGCCGGATTCCAGCTGCCCCAGGGCCCCAACCGCAAGAAGGTGTGCGAGGTCAAGTCGACGTCGGCCGGGGACGATGCCGGGCCTGCCATCCTGAAAGCGGCCAAGAAGTGCAACAGGGGCGGCACCGTCTACTTTCCCGAAGGGAACGAATACACCATCGCCTCGCCGCTGGACCTGACCTTCTTGCAGCACGTCGACTTTGCCATCTTTGGCACAATCTACTTCAAGGACGACATTGCAGCCTGGCAGGGGAAGACTTTCAACTACCCCTTCCAGTCCGTCAGTCTCTTCTGGCGCTTCGGCGGCTCCCATGTCAACATCTACGGCGGCGGCAAGGGCGTCATCGATGGCCTGGGCCAGACCTACTGGAACGCCTTGGTTACAAACAAGGCTGTCTTGCGCCCGATCCTACTCGGCACGGATGGGCTTCATCGATCCAGCATCACCGGCCTGAAGATGACAAACAGTCCGAACTGGTTCAACTTCATCTCCAACTCCACCGACATCCTGATCAGCGACATGTTTCTTGACGTGGTGCAGAAGAACGCCTCGGCACCGGCCAAGAACACCGACGGATGGGACACGTTCCGCAGCAGCAAGATTGTCATTCAGAACTCCAAGATAGTCAACACGGACGGTGGGCATCGAGTCTCCTGCGTGCAACACAGCACACCATGCTAACCAGTCACATGCCAGACTGTGTCTCCTTCAAGCCGAACTCGACCTCGGTCGTCGTTCAGGGGCTCGACTGCACCGGCTCCCACGGCATCTCGGTGGGCAGCCTCGGCCAGTACCGCGGCCAGGTCGATATTGTCGAGGATGTCTACGTCTACAACACCACCATGACCAACTCCGGGGACACAGCCCGTATCAAGGTCTGGCCCGGCGTTCCGCCCGAGAGCGATCTCCAGGACCAGGGTGGCGGCCTCGGCCGAGTCAAGAACGTGACGTATGAGCTCTTCCACCACAATGGCAACGATAGTAAGTTGTGGCTCGTTTTTCCTCATCTCGATGTGCGGAGTCGGGAGTAGCTGACAAGTGACAATGTAGACGCCATCACCATCACGCAGTGCTATGCCAGCAAGAACCAGTCCATGTGTGACGCCTATCCGGTCAGTACCCGCCCCAACTTGATCACCGAAACGAGGCATGTCTGGTGACCTAACTCCGTAAAACATCCAGGCCGACCTCAAGATCGAAGACGTCACCTTCCTCAACTTCACGGGCACCCTTGGCAAAAAGTACGCCCCCCGCCTCGGCACACTCATCTGCAGCTCCCCCAATGTCTGCACCAACATTGCCGCCCACAACATCGACGTCCATCCTCCCGGAGGCGGCCCCGGCTATTTCACCTGCCACAACCTTGGCGATGCTCACCTTGACATCGACTGCCGTGAGATCGGGAGCTGAATGTACAGACGCCGGCGGTTGTGGTGGTGTTTGGGTGACGACACTGGGTGAATCTGGGTCTCTCTGCGAGCACGGCGTAGCTGGGTACTTTCTGTCGCTTCATCCGAGTCATATTTCCAGTTTAACAGTGTAGCTAGGGCATCTCCCGGCAGTTGAAGTGACAGTAATGTCAAGTGCCTAGACAGAGGTCAATTCCACTACAAATCAAAGATAGATTGAGCTTAATCGTGAAGCCTCACCATGAAACACCACGAATTGTCACTGCTATATGGCGAAACTCAAAATAGGGCCCCGTCACTCCGAAGCAATGGTGCTACGGTGAATACTAATTCTAATACAGCTTACACCCCTTGATGAACTGTCGATATCTACCCCTGACTTCAAAATTGGTGCAAAAAGAAAAAAGATAAGAAAGGATAAGAAATAGCAAAGAAATAGGAAAAGATAAATCCCATTTTCTTTCAAGGAACCCTGACGAGGTCCATGTTGAACACTTCTCCCAACCTCAGTCACAAACACAAACAAGGGGACACAAAAAGGGCCGGCCGGCGATGCAGCGTGCACATCATCAGCAGCGGCACATGCCAGGTGTCTGCCGGTGCGTCGGCCTCCGGCAAGTGTCCTGCAAATCGACGGCTCTGATGCTGCAAGACGGGTCATGCCGAGCAGCCTCCACAGGCCGCTTTCCGTCAGTCGCCAGCTGCAACCAGCAGAAGTATATTCCCCTTCAACCACGCAGCTGCAGTCTTCCCGTCGATTTTAGAGCCAATGAGAATTCGTGATCACAGTTCAGTTCCTGCCTTTTTTTCTATTAATTGCTACCAGTCTGCAAAGACAAAAAAAGGACCAGCGGGCAAGAGAATCAATGATCAGTCACCCGTGCTGATTCTGAGCCAGGGCCGGCAGCAGACCGATCCACCGGCGTTTCCCGCCACTGCCTCTCTCCAGTCCTCTGTCATGCTCGTCCGGCTTGCTGCTCCCTCCATCCCCGCCCCCACCCCTTCCCATCACCCCCCTCAGCCTCGTCCCCCCCAAACCCGCCCACGTGCCCCTCCGTCATCGGCTTACAGCCTCCGTCCTATCAATCCTCCACTCCTCCGTGACTTGTATGCTAGCCTTGCAATGCGGCCCATGCCCATGCCCCCTCGCCGACTCGAGATCGTCAGCACTCTTCTTACCCCCCGACCCGCGCCCGCCGCCGTCAGTCCTAAACTCCAACCCCAAGATCTCCTCCTCGCTCCCGTTCCAATCCATCCCGCCGACAGCCGTAGCCTCGTTAAACGGGCCGTCCAGGCCCAGCTTGACCTCCCCCGCCCCCTTCCCATGTTGTTTCTGGTTCTTGTTCCGCCCGCCAGTCCCAGGAACGCCAGTGGCGGCGGTGGTACCCTTGCCATCACTCTCCGAGACGACATCGCTCGAGCTGTCGGCGCCCTCGTTCGTTGTCGTCTCTGGCCGCCACCGCGACGATGACGTGCCGGGCATGGTGCCGCCTCCAAACGTGCGCAGCCCGTACCCCCGCTGTCGGGAGCTGTTGTCGCCGCTCCTGCCCCCCTGCTGCTGCTGCTGTCCCTTTTGTTTCTGGTACCCGCCCGATCCGGCGCCCGACGCGTACCCGAGCAGCCGGTCGAGCCAGTGCTTGTAGAGCGGGCGGCAGATGGGGATACCGATGCAGATCATGGTGACGGCGATCTCGGCGGCCGACCAGACGATGAGGCCTACTGTGTCGTCTTGAGGAGGGAAGTTAGTGGCCGGTTGAGGAAATGTGTTGAGTGCGTGGGAGTAGTGGAGGGGTGCTTACTGAGGTAGTTCGCGCTCGAGAGGCTGGGGACTTCGACGGTGCGTTTGATACCGCATGCGCCGGCGCTACAGGTGTCACTTGGTTAGCCTGAGGTGTTCAGAATAATGAGCCGAGGATTGGGGGACGCACAACAGGCCCAGACTTAGACTCAGGGCGATGATCATCTTTTCGCGTTGGTTCATCTGCAGGTTCCAGAGGAACAGCCACGGGAACAGGGCGAAGAAGAAGTCGGCTAAGACGCAGAGAACTGTCGGTTGAGTTTAGCAATGGGGTTCCTGAGCCATGAAGTGGCTGGCCACTTACTGCACAGAGTAAACGACACGGGAGTCGTGTTGATGTGGCAGTACCCGCCTGGAATGCGCCGGTCGTACAGGTAGGCTGGCGGCGTGCACTGCAGCCAGAAGACGAAGCAGACCGAGATGGAAGCGGCCATCAGACTGCCCATGGTAACCCAAATGGCCACCTTGTGCCAGGCCTTGGTGACAAGACGCAACAGGAACAGACCCAGCGACCACTTTGCCACGGCCATGCCAACGACGGCAAATGTTTGCCCGATGGCCTCGAAGAGAATGGCCTTGACGAGGTCCTCAACGTCGATGATGTCGGCCATGTTCTGCCCGAATCCATAATGGGCCGCGACGGTTGTTGTCGCGGTGTAGCATACAAGGAGAGCCTGGAAATGGGAGGGCGAGTCAGCACTTGCCCGTGATGGGTTTCCCGAGTTTCGAGACTCACGAATGCAAAGTTGTAGACATGGTCGTCGATGCCGTAACTCTGCACCACCAGGATCCGTGTGTAGGCGCGGAGGGCCACAAAGACGGCGGCCACAACCGTTACCATCCACATGACGGCCACGGCCCAAGGGCCCTGACCTCCCATAGGCATCTCGGCGGCTGTTGTTGACAAAGGCGAGGACGTCAAATCGCGAGAGGACGGGGTACTGGTGCCGCAAACTCGGTTGCAGAGTTGGAGGGGGATGGTTGCAGGCTCGGATCGGGAAAGAGTTGTCCTAAGATCCTGACCACTTCCTTATATCACAAGCCAGCTTCCACAATCGAGCCGAATAGGGGTGCCCCAGGTCGCCATATTCGTGTGTGTTATGCGCCCCCGAAATAAAAAGAAGCACGACAGCATTTGGCGTCTGGCGGCGGGCATCTGGCTGGGATTAACTGCGTTTCCTCATCGAGGGCTGAGACAGTGGGACCTCGTCCAGCTTGCCGGGCCCTCGATCTCCTCGATGGCGAATAATCAGCGAGGGAAGGGTTCAACGGCAAGAAACGAGGTGCCACAGTCAGGGGTTTGAGACTGCTTCTTGATCCAGGGGCCGCGAAAAAGCAAGAGACCCCCCAGCCGGGGGCAATCCACTGATGAAGAGAGACGATCTCCTTTCCCAATGCCGGCCGAAGTCCCCCAAGCCACACCGGCGGCCCGGCTGCCGGGCAACCCATCCCCGAGAACGGAACCCCGGCACTGTGTTTGCTGCGCGTAGGCACAGGGGGGTTCGAGAATATTCGGACAAGCAGGGAGGGCGATCGTGTATGCAACTAACCAACAACGCGGGATGGGTTGTGCAAGCGCATCACTGGGACACGCTCCGTCCTTCACCCGAGTCCGTTGAGGGACTCGAAAAGAAAACGAGTCGAGGCTGCTTAGCCCGTGCAATAATACGTGATATGCGCTGGCCGGCTGGATATCGTGACGACGACTCCGAGGCCGCTGGATCTTCGACTTCAAGTTTGGAGAGAGGGAAAAAGGCAGGCTCATATTTTTCGCGCCCAACTCGGGCCCGATGATGCCACGCACTGCAAAAGAAGATTGGAAGAGCCAATAGAGACAGAGTTGAGAAAGCGGCCAAATCGAAGGCCAGGAAAGAACGTCGGCGATTGGCACATTTGGCAAGCAACTACCCCGCCCCCGCTCCTTCAGACTCCAGAGCAACGTTGGAACTGGGATCACGATAGGTAGCTTCCAGTTGAGCTACGACCTTACTGTGACACAATAATTCAGACTGCAGGAACGCCGGGTGGGGCAGGCCCTGGAAATAAACACCATGGCTTCGAGAAGAGTCGGCGGAAACGTGGCCAGCTGTGCGTTTAATGATCCAACTTGCCTCGCCTTGGGCAGCACACCCGTCCCGCTCCTTCCCGGAAGCTGTTTTGAAATTTACTCACAAGCACGCACTTTGATGGCTTCGGTATTGCGATCTCGCCTCGGCGGAACTGGAACTTAGAAGGTATCAGATACCTGATTCTTTCTTGTCTTCTCAACGGCGATCGAGGCATCTCTGTGGCACGTCAGTTCCTCCCGCTGCTACACTCGCTGACGCGCTGACCCCCAACCGGGCACCTGTCCGTGGGCTGCCTGCTGTGCTCCCCAGTTTAGCCAAGCCCTTTCGCGGGAGCATTCCACCACTACAACTCCAGGAACGACTCGGAACGGGTCCTGACCCCCTTGTGCAACCCGGCTGTTGCAACCCACGCCTGCAGCACCGGCGATCGGCAGCCAGAGATGGACGATAGCTGCCCTACCTCCCCAAGGCCACTCCACCCTCCCCCGCCCCCATTCCCCGTCATGGCAAGAACCGCCACCCAGTCAGTCGGCACACGCCAGACACGCCCATCCAGCCCTTGCTCGGTTGCATAATACGACAGACGACGTTGTTTTGGCAGTCGACCTGAGCCAGCATGGCCGCTCCAAGGCCACAACCGCCGCTGCTACCGCAACCGACTTTGACATCGGAGGAGGGGTGTTTGGCGACCAGCACCGACAGGAAATACTACCGCCGCGGCAACGCCTTCATCAAGCGCTGTCTCCGAACCCGCGAGTTTCTGCACGGCCCCCAAGGGATCCACATCCCCCGGTTACGGAAGGAGTCTCTGAAGAACGAGGCCGACACGCTGCGGTTCATAAGGCGACACACCGAGATCCCTGTCCCTCTGCTGTTCTGCGACTTCGAGGATGACGACGCCTACTACCTCATCACCGAGTACATCGAGGGCGTCAGCATGGCCGACCTGCCGGACCACCAGAAGGACGTGGTCATCGCCGAGCTGGAGGACCATCTGGCCCGGCTCAAGGCGCTCAAGTCCAACCGCATGGGCGGGCCATCGGGCATCGTGATACCGCCTTATCGAGTGCTGTGCGAGACGGAGAGGGACAACTGGTCGCAACTTCGCCCGTCAGACCATGCTGAGTACGTCTTCTGCCACAACGACTGCTCGCAGCACAACATCATCGTGAACCCGGAAACGCTCAAGATTGCCGCCATCGTGGACTGGGAGTATGCCGGCTTCTACCCGGAGTACTTTGAATTTGCATTCTACCGGCGGAAGGGGCCGTCGGTGGCGCTGGGTGAGGAGGAGGATGATACGGACAAGCTGCTCGATTTCCTCCACTCGCGGTTGGAGTGGGAGGTAAGAATGGCTGAATCCTCCCCTGTATGATTCTCAGCTATCGCTAATGGCTTGCATCATCCAGGGCCAGGGGCAACACGCACCTGTCTCGGCACACTCCTACGAGTCCTACCATTAGTGCCTCGCCAAAGGGATTCTCAGCATTGCAGGTGGACTCATATATGCCCTCGAAGTTGGAAACATTCAATGGGGCTCCGAGCCTGAGTGAAGTCTATGCAACTTGATTCCCACTACGAGCCAATGACAGCAAAATAAAACTTGTCCCATATGCACATGCAAGGGTTCATGAATTCGTCACGCTGATCGACATGCAGCAAAACCGTCCCACGCAACAAACGAGTCCCGCGGAAGCAGGGGGTTGGCGCCCCGGGCCGCCATCGTCCAAACCCCACCATCACCGTTGCCGGCCTCCAAACGCCCTCCCAAAGCGGCACCTGTGGCGTTTGATGATTCCTTGGCCATTCGGGGTTCCTTGACCGAATCCAGTCACTGATTCCTCACAAGTTATCCTCGCCACGTCGTGTGGCGAGGCCGTTGTCGTCAAGATCTCTGCCCTGTAACTAGCCCCTTTACAGAGAACCCCTCAGGCCTAGACATTTCGGTCTCGTCTTTCCAGGTCACCCGCTCCCGTCTTTCTGGGCCTGCTTTCTCAAAATCTCTGCGACCGTTTCCCCAGCTCGACTCCATGAGAGTGTGAAGAGCCGAGACATGGCGATGAACCTCAGAGGAATAGAAACCTCATCACACAATCTCCACCAACCACAGTTGGAGACTTGAGTGACACCTGCGGGAAAAGGGCCGGGCCCGCGATGGACCCCGCTCATCATCTCCGCCAGCCCTTAGCGTCGCTCGCCAGCGGCCGGCGGTTGCATCCGCGCCCGTGGGAGCGGCCCGAGGAGGGAAAATACTTACTAAATTAGCTGCCGCCAAGATGGGGCCTTCTCCCTTGTCACACGAACCCAAGGGACTGGCAACGACATGTCTCGCTCCCTTCAGCCGCCCCATAACAGCATTTCTTTTTCCACGGCCCGGCGGTCTGGGCCTGGCTTGCTGTGGCGGCAGGGGGGCTTCCTTCTCCACAACATGGATGATGGCGCCGACGACGCCCGCTGTTTCGCCTCGCTCATTCTCCTCGGACCATCTTTGATAGGTCTCCTGTCGATTCTCATAACTCTCGACTTCAACGGGGCCGTCGTGGAGACGGTGGCGAGAGTTTAGATGGCTGGCCGTGACCAAAGGGGTTAGCTGAAGCGTGATATTGAACAATCACATCCCCAAGGAGCATTGCCTACATTAGCGCCCCCTCTAGTGCTACCCGCCTGGGACTTGGTCAGCGTCAGGCGTGGCCGCGAGGGAGGGTTGGAGGTAGGTCTTGTCGCGAAGGGGGGCGGCCCCTGACTCTGAGTTGTGAAGTCATTAATACACACCTGCACTCGCCCAGGTCAAGCCCACGAAAGCGCTCATGGGCTTCCGTTCTGCATGCCCACCATCCTCCCCCTTCCACCGTCACCATGTCATCTTCTGGAGGTGCCGTTGATTCCCTGATCGAGCTCCTGAACGGCCCGTCCGTGTCGTGGCCGGCTGCGGCCCTTGTCCTTCCCCTCACCCTCGTCACATGGTTCACCATATCCTGGGTGTCGTCGCCTCTCCGGAAGTACCCCGGCCCATTTCTCGCAGGTACCGGCGACTGTCCCCCCTGAATATCGAGTGTCAGTGACCCTAATCACCTTCCCACCCCAGGGTATACGAACCTGTGGCGCCTCGCCCAAGTGCAATCCGGCAGCTACCACCTAAGGATCAAGAAGCTCCACGAGAAATATGGCCCAGTCGTCCGGATCGGGCCCAACCTGCTGGATCTCGACTACCCAGAGCTCATCAAGACCGTCTACAGCACAGATGGCAAATGGCGCAAGGTAGGAGCATCAGCCCGTTGGAGAAGGGCGTCAGCTAACCGGCCGTGACATGATAGACTGAGTTCTACGAGAACAACTCGGCCATGGTCAATGGCAAGCAAACCTTCCACATCTTCAGCACCACCGACCAAGCCGAGCACGCCCGCATGAAGCGGCCTGTCGTCAAGTACTTCTCCCTGGGCCACGTGCTGGCCCTCGAGCCGCACATGGACACGGTCATCAGCGACCTGATCAAGAACCTCGACGAGCGCTTTGTCAAGTCCAAGAAGCCGTGCGATCTCGGCGAATGGATCGCCTTCTGTAAGCTCCCCCGTTCCCTTCTCCTCCCCTCAAATCCGTCCCTAATAGCATTTGTAGACGCTTGGGACCTAATCAGTTCCGCCACCTTCTCCCGACGCTTCGGCTACATGGACGCGGGCCACGACTTCGACCAGACCATCGCCATCGCCGACAAGGCGCTCGACTACTTCAGCGCGGTCGGCCAGATCCCCTGGCTCGACTACCTGCTCGACAAGAACCCCGTCATGCGCATCGGCCCGCCCAACCTGAGCAACGTCACGCGCATCGCCCTCGAGTTCCTCATCGCGCGCATGCAGGGCAAAGACCTCCACTTCGACCCCAAAACCCCCGACTACCTGCAGCACTTCCTCGACTCCAAGACGGCGCACCCGGACCTGGTCGACGACGGCGTCATCATGGGCTATCTTCTGGTGAACCTGCTCGCGGGCGCCGACACGACCGCCATCACGATCCGCGCCGTGTTTTACTTCTGCCTGAAGCACCCGCAAGCCTACCGCCGCCTGGCGGCCGAGGTGCGCGCCGCCGGGTTTGATGTCTCCAAACCCGCGCCGTACGGCGCCGCCCGCCAGCTGCCGTTCCTCGAGGCTGTCGTGCGCGAGGCCATGCGCCTGCACCCGGCCGTCGGCATGCCGCTGGAGCGGTATGTGCCCCCCGAAGGGCTGACGCTGCCCGGCGGGGCCGGGTATGTCCCCGGGGGTGCGGCCGTGGGGTTGAATGCGTACGTGGTGGGAAGGAATAAGGATGTCTGGGGCGAGGATGCGGAGGAGTTCCGGCCGGAGCGGTGGTTGAGGGGGGAGGGGGAGGCCGAGGAGGTGTTCAAGGTGCGGTTGCAGCGGATGAACGCGGCGGACTTGACGTTTGGGGGCGGGTCGAGGATCTGTACGGGGCGGAATCTTGCGCTGGTGGAGGTGTATAAGATTGTGGCGACGCTGGTGAACCGGTATGAGATTGAGCTGGCGGATCCGGGGAAGGAGTGGGAGGTGTTGTGTAGGTGGTTCTCGAGGCAGAAGGGGCTGGTGACCAAGATTAGCTTGAGGGAGTGAGGGACGAGGCTTGCTTGAGGGGATCGGGATCAAAAGTAATTCGAGGCTGGCAGCAGACCAAATGGAACGAAATGGAGGCCATGGCGCAACACGGACTGGTGCAACCGCAAGCAGGAGTACTATCATCGGGAATCTAAACTAATTACATCTATTGTCACGGCAGTGTGTGCGATGACCACTATATAACACCACATCAAAAAATGGGAACGCTGTTCACCCTGTCGTAGCGAGCCGTCATCGCACACCATGAACCACTGCCACAGCCAGCCATCTACGGAGAAGCCCCGTAGCTATGAAGCTAAGGACAAAAGGGGGGTAGAAGCCAGATGGCATCCATCGTAGACTGGAAAGTAAAGTTAGTAGTGTCCATAATAAACTACGACATAAGCAACTAACCATTTGCCCGTAGTTGACTACTTGTAGGCAGGCGAGGACGAACGAGACAACGAGCCATGCGAGATCCCACATTGTCTATGAAGTTGAGTTAGTAGTGTCAACTACCTAACCAGTCGCTCGAGCGTAGCTGCCCAAGCTTGTACGCCTTGGTCGGGAAACTGATGTCTTGGTTAAGAAGTGACCTCTTCGTCTTGGCCATGAGCGGAACGCGGTGGTTGGGACAGCAACGTCTCAGTTGGCCACGAATGTGACGTCGTGGAAAGGCGTTTTGTTTTGTTTCTGGTCGACGTATTGAAGTATACGAACTCGTGAAAAATGCCACGAGAATGTTGCGATTGTATGATAGTTGTGAAGAGAACCGGAACTGGAGCTTCTCGGCAGTGGGGCCAAGTAAAGTTGAAACAAACAGAAAGGCTTCGCACTTACCTTGCCCTAGGTTAGGCAGGTACCCATCATGCTTCCACCCAAGTTTTACTCCTTCCCTTTGCAACCACAGCGACGGTGGCAACAGCAACAACAAAGCAACGAGAGCAAGAAACGCGAGAATGTCAACAAGCGGAAAATACGACGCCGGCGACTGCGAAAAGAATCTCACCAGAATGACAGCAAGAACGACAGCGAGAATGACGACGAAACAGACCACGAGCACGTCAGTGATACAAGACACGAGGACGATGGCGAGAAACATTGCGAGGACGACGACGAGTTGCTATTCAGTATCGCCTCCTCGGCCGCCTACAAACCGAACTGCCCGGGTCCTGCCAAACCCTTTCAAGCCCTGCGCATCCATCTTCCGACAGCCATCGCACCGCTTCGCATTCCAACCTAGAAGTTCAGAATGGCGCCAGCCTCGCCCGGCACCTTGGCCGCCACCGCGCCCGACCCGAGCAAGGTGTACGTGTACCCGACCGAGTCCGGCTTCATGCTGCCCGCCGGCGCATCGTTCAGACCGCCACCGAGGTCCGTGTCGATAACCGTCGCGTATCCAACCTCCTTCGAGTCGCGGCTGGTGACGGGGACAGTCACGTTCTTGAACGTGTTGCTCTGGACCAGCACCTGGGCGCCCATGCGCGTGTTGATGGCCGTGCTCATGCTGCGTGGGTTTGTCAGCTTACTCCATCTTTCTCGGTTGAGCGGGCACTGATCGGACTCACTTCTCAAAGTACGAGTTATAGATGTGGCCCGTGCCGAACCGGATCAGGGGGCCGCGCGAGTTGATGTTCTTCCAGTGGTTGTTGGCGTACGTCACATGGAGCTTGCCCTTGTCGGTGGTGCTGCTGTCGCTGTGCCCGGCCAGGGAAGCCTTCCAGTGGTCGTGGAAGTAGGTGCTGGCAAATGTCAGTGTTGGGTTTCACACGGAGCCCAGGTGGGAGCCTTACTGGGAGATGGTGATGAAGTCAGAGCCGTGCGAGGAGTCAACCAGCCCGTCGTAAAAGTCCTTGTCGGCGACGAGGGCCGAGAAGAACTCGCAGTGGTCCACCCAGACGTTGGTGCTCTCCTGGGAGGGCGTCAGTGTTCTGCGCTGTGGTCATGGGTCAGGGGTCAGGGGTAAGTACCTCAATCTTCAGCCCATCACCGTTGTCAGCCTCGACGAACGAGGAGACAATGTTCCGCACGATGAGGTTGCTCTGCCTCCTGAAGTGGAGACCAACACCCTTGAAGCCTGGCCAGTTGTAAGTTTGAGCCCATCGTCTGCAAGCAGGGCAGCTAAACTCACCTGATCCAGGCAGCCCGATGATGCTCTTGTTGCTACCAACGCGCACCTTCTCGTTGCCGCTGATGATGCCCTTGACGACAACAATAGCCGGCGCGCTGTTCTTCTCATTGACAGCAGCCGTGAACTGGGCGAGCGTCGACACCGTTGTCACAGTGCCACCCGCCCCACCCTTGGTTCTGCCAAAGGTGTTAGTAAAGGTTCTGGGGTCTCGAATGACCACCTTACCCTCCGTTAAGCGTGGCATATCCCAGGTTGGCCGCATCAGAGATGCCCGCCCTCTTCGCCAGCCGAGGTGTTCCAGCCTCGGGCTGAGTAGGAGTTGGCGAGGCCGTGGCCAGCGCCAGAAGCGAAGCGACAGCAAGGAACTTCATGTTGAGTGCGTTGAGGGTCGACCGAGAAACAATTAGAGATTAGGTGCCGAGAAGATGGAGCCGGAAGAGTACGCTGCTGTGACAAACCAACTCGTACGACTGGGCCGGCAGCGCCGGCCTTATATGGACGGAGTTCTCTCATGATGTTGTTGACCATTCAAGGCCCCCATGACCTCGTCTTCGGGAGACCGGGCTGAATACAGTTCCACGCGAAGCAGCACCGTCATCCACGACTCCACGTCACAGTCGTCACTCCGGCGGAAAATCTCCACACGAAGTCACATTCGGCTTCCTCCCTCCGCTTCTCCCCGGACGGCCAGGTGGTGAACCTCTTCAAGAAACATGACCAAAGCGCGGCCGGACCCGCTCTACGGGAATCGTGATGGCCCACCAATCTGCTGCGGTGGGATTTCGACGATGTGACACGCCAAGCCCGCGTAGTATGTTTCAAGCTCTTCTCCACATCCTCCCGATGCAGGCCAGACGCCCGATGTCCCGAGAACCTGGCTGTCCTCCAATATCGCCATGGTCTTGGTGTGTTGGAGAACCGGGAATGCTCCCCAAGATTCCCCACCAATCCGGCTTTTCTCCGAGACGTTGGGCACAACGTGGACATCAACCTTTCCAATCTGAAGCCTCAGTCTCTCAACCCATCACGAGATAAGCAAAGCTCGGGATAACCAACTACCTGCGGTGGTCTTGATTGTTAGACCCCCTCTTCAGCCAGGCCAAAAGCTGGGTTGGCGCAATAAGCCAATATCTTCTTGCGTTAAACCCAACAGGTAATTCAACTTTGAACTGCGTTACCCAGCCTCGACAACACAATATCAAATAGAGACTACCCAACCCGTTCCTGCTGCTAACTCACTCTTCCGCCGCCAGCAAGGGGTTTAGACACGGTCGTATACGTTCCGTGCCGACTCTGCCTTAGCTTCCTAACCTCAGCCCATACGGCCACAGCCATCCACAAAGCCCAGATGACAGCGGCCACGATGGAATACACCCTCGTGTGGTAAGCGGAAGCATTAGAGATGTACAGCCCCAGCCCCCCGTTGATGATGCCCAGCGTAATTCCCACACGGCCAATAACCAGATGCAAATACGACCACAGCTGCCGCTTCTGCACCTTCTTGTACGCTCTGTGGTGGATAAACCCGACCACGGGCTGAATGACCAGCAGCGCGAGCAGAACCAGGCCGATGATGGGGTGATATCTCGTCGAAGGGTTTTGCAACTAGGTAATCAAACCGGTCAGCACCCCCTTAGATACTAAAGCCAAAACAACCAAGCAAGGAGGAGAAAAAAGAGAAAGGAAAAGAGAAAAAAGAAAACCGTACCAACCCACCCCCCGGCACCCTCACCACCCTCACCAGATGAACCCCCAACCCCGCCGCAGCCACATACACCCCCCACGCCAGCATCTGAAAAACCGCATGCACCCAAACCGTGACCCTCCCGGGGACAACGCGCAGGAGGACCGACCCAACAGGGAACAACACCACGACAGCCACCGCCGCCAGGATGCCGTGCACGCGGCGGTAGTCCAGCGCCTGTTCGATGTCGAAGCCGGCTTGGTTCCTGTCCCTGTCCCCGTCCCCACGGTTAAACCCGCCGCGGCCGTTGCCAGGGCCATACCCGTCGCCGTTGCTGTCTGTGGCGTCGTACCGGCCCCGCCCGGGGCCGTAGGCGGGTCCGCCGGGCCAGAAGGCGCCTCCGGCTCGGGCTCCGGTGTAGGTGTAGGAGGAGATGTCGTCTCCATCTTCTCCGTCTCCGAATCCGAATCCGGCCCCACTTCCAGAACCCGAGCCCGAGCCGGAGTCGGAGGCGGAGCCGGAATTGTTGTTGTTGTTGTTGTTGTTGTTGTTGTTGTTGTTGTTTGTGTCGACATCAGCATCATTCGCTAGTAAGTCTCCTCCTCTTGAGGCGTGGCCTCCTCCGTCTGGGCTGCTGCCGTGCCCGCCTGTGCTCCTGGCAGAGACGGTGAGGACTGCTTGCTTTTGGTGTGAGCGCCGAGCGGCAATCAGGGGGTGGAGTCAAGAAAGGGGGCGACGTACTCAGCCATGAGAAGGTGAGAAGCCTGAGGAGGAGCAGGCGGTGGTGGGTTCGTTGGCGGGGCATTCTTGCTGTTGGTGGCACAATCTGGCTCCTGGGGTGTTTCTTGGTTCTGGGGAAATCAAAGAGGGAGCAGGATTGTGGAACGCCGGAGGGGATATGAAAACCAGGCGTTTATTGCCAGCCGGGGGAAGGACGCCACGTTCAATGGCGTAGAAGATTGCGGCAGTATTGCAGAGACCGACGTCGTTAGGGCCCGAGCTGACAATCTCAGTACAGAACCGGCTCAAGGGACTGTAGTCACCTTCTTGAGTCTTCACCGCTATGGACGGGCACAGGGATATTTCCAAAATTCGGCAACCTGTTCGGCCATTGATGGGGCCAGTCCGGCTGTTTGAACCGCGCGTCTCGGGCAGCACGGCAGCTGGATGTCTAACTTTGTCCACTCACGATGCGAGGTCGCACGGGTCGGGACCGAGGAGGACTTGGCTCGCATGCTCCCGTTCGTGGGGAGCGGGACGGATGCAGCCAAGTCTGATGCAGCGGTGGGACGATTGACAACCTTGCAGCAGCGCAGAATTCCGGCCTTTGCTGTTGAATAAATCGAGTAGAGAAGAAGAGTAGGGAAAAAAGTAGGTAGAATGGGGGGGAGGAAGAGAAGATGGGAAAGAGAGCAGGAAGAAGGAAGAAAGAGAATATGGTAGTCGTACAACGAACGCTTGGGAGTCTCGAGTCCCCATACCAAGTGGTTGTGATCGTCCTCTTCGAAGGGAAAAAACGCGCCGGGTATGTATTAACCAAATATACGGAGGAAACCAAAGGAATCGCCCCTTAACTACTCAACCGAGAAGAAACCAAACCCCCCTGGAGATGCCCAAGAACACAAGAAGGCTGCCATTGGCCTAGACGGCACGTATTATATTAATGTAAAGTAACCAAGCCACCCCACACCACCCCCGGCTTCATCCCTAACTTTACAAGGCAACGGCACCGACGAGAGTGCACAGGAGAACAATGCCCGAGACAACAAAGGGCGCCTTCTCCATGGCGGGAACGGTGCCGCGCATGGCGGCGCTGGACGAGGTGGACGCGCCGCTGCCGCCAGAAGTGCCACTGCCGCCGCTGCCGCTGCCGTCGCTGCTCTGGCCGCCCTCGCTGGTCGAGGCCTGGTCAATGGCCCACTGCGAGCCGTCGCCTTTGAGGCCGGGGCCCTTGCCGGCACCCTCGTCGAAAAACTGTTGCTCTCCGTTAGCGCGTCATGTTCAAAAGGGCGGGGCGGAGAGAAAGCAAAAGACGAACCTTGAGGGCGCCCTCGGGGATGTCAGGGAGCGTGGCCGAGCCAATAGCCCAGTGCGAATCCTCAGTGGGGCACGCGGAGACCTTGGTCGTCTTGGTGTAGCCGCCGTCGCCGGTCGGGGCGGGCCACTTCTTGAGGGCGTTGGCAAAGGCCTCGAACTCGTCCAGTTCCTTGCGCTTGCCCGTCTGGTCGGCGCCGCCGTTGGCCTGGCCGCCCTCAATCTCGACGATGCCGAACTTGTTGGGCTCGTAGCTGTACTCGTACATCAGACCGCCCGAGTAGACGGAGGTCATATTGCTGTGCATGAGCGACTCGAGCTCGCCAAAGTTGCGCGGGTTCTGGTGGCAGCCGTACTCGGACAGGAACAGGGGGAGGCCGTAGTCGGAGAAGGCCTCGACCTTTTTGTTCCAGCCCGAGGTGATGAAGTCGCTGGTGCACCACGAGTAGTCGTTCTGCGGAGGTTAGCGCCGGGGGCTCATACTAGAGGCTCCTTTGGCAAAACCTACGAAAGCAAAGAAGTCGCTGCGCTCGTGCTCCTCGCCGCAGTTGAAGTAGGCGGCCGTCTGCATCACGTTGGTGGTGACATCGGCAGCCGAGTATCCGACGAGGATCTTGCGGTAGTTGCGGGCCTTGATGTAGCGGCGCATGTCGCGGTCGGTGGCCTTGACGTACTTGGCCGTGAGGGTCGTGTTCTTGAAGTCGTGGATGACCTCGTTGCCCGAGAAGAAGGCCATGGTGTTGGAGTACTTGGCAAAGGCGTCGATGGTGGCAAAGACGCTCTGCAGGTAGGGGGTGTTGTACGAGCCGTGGGGGTCCTCGCGGTTGATCGAGTACAGCGGGTTGTTGGCGTCGAGCACAACGTAGATGCCGGCGTCGGCGAGGGCGTTCATGCACTCGTCGTGGTTCTTTGAGTTGTCGGTCGAGTAGACGCGGATGGTGTTGACGCCGAGCGTCTTGAACTTCTCGATATCTTGCAGGCAGACCTTGGTGTCGGCCAGCGGGTCGATGTTAGCGCTGGCGCCGCCAGGCTGGTAGTCGATACCGCGGACGTAGAAGCGCTCGGTGCCCTTGAAAAAGGCATTGCCGGTCACGGTAATGGGCTCGAGCTCGGTGGCGCGGGGCTTCGACTTGAGCGTCGTCGTCGGGCCGGCGTGGACCGCGGCCGCTAATGCGGACACGAGAGCTGCGGACTTCATTGTGGTGGTTGTGATCGGACGGTTTGTCTGTATGCCGGAAGTACTCGGTAAGGTCGGCAAGAGCTGCAGTGGGAATCGACGAAAATTAAAGCGTAAGTTCAAACGACCATCAAACGAGCGAAATGGTCGGGAAGTTGAAGAGCAGGAACAACCTGGAAGAGCGATTGACTGGGGAAAAAGAAGCGACGTGGGCGGTCTTGAAAAGTCAAGAAACCGGGCCACAGTTAAACCACGAGCCGGCCCCGTCGACCCGAAAAGGGGTTGCGGCATAGCCACTGTCCAAGAAGCTTGGAAGTCTTGGGAAGTCTTGGAACTGGCCCTTCCAGCGCCGGCATTGCGTCTGCCAAGCGCGCGCCCTCCCCTGAAATCCGGCCGCCAAGGGCCAATGATCGAGATCAGGCCTCGCGCCGCCAATCACCAGCGGGCGCCATGCCGTGCCATCTCACCACGAAAACAGGCTCGAGACAGGAGAAATATGCTCCTCTTTTACCGTTGGAGAAATGGGGGTTTCCAAGGCAGTTGCCGTCATGTCCTCATCAACAGAAGCCCACTGCAGCGCCGTCGAGGTTCCAGTTTGCGACCTTTGGCGGGTTGGAGCCAACTCAACGGGATATAACTAATACCAAGAACGGCCAAGAATGGCCAAGAAGCCGCCCCCACAAACAAGGACAGGACCCCGTGCATCCCGTGTTGGGTTGATCAAACCTGCAAAAAACAGGCCGACATGGAAGAACAATGATGAACTTGAAAATCCGGCCATAACTCTCGAAACGGCGTCCCCTTTCGGTCTCCATTTCTCGGCCCAGAAAACGACAACCTGGAAGCGACTGTTCTCGCCGGCTCGACATGGTTGTGATGTGCCAAGCAGTCGGGTCGCGCCTCGGTTGATCCCACCCTTCTGTCGGGCATGTTTGAAACCAACGTGTTTGGATTGATCAGCGCCAACTGGACTTCTTGGAGTCTTCTCGTCGAAACGTGCAGGACAGATCCAACTGCGATGGGCGCCGTCAGTTGGATGGCAGCTGGCGACGGAAGGATCATTAAAGCCAAGGGCCGAGGTTTTGCCGGGCGGGACGACTCCTGAACGACTTACACGGGCTGATGCTCAGGGCCTCAGGGATGAAAATCCAGTCCGTGGATTTGACAAAGAACTGCACAAGAAACATTTCTCAACGAGGACGCATCTATTGGGCGCACTACTTGGACAAGGAACGAGTTGTTAATTCCCTTCCACCTTGTGTTACTGTGTACCGCAACTTCCGCAAGTTGCACGTGGCCAACCCAAAGGTCCTCACTGGTCCCTGGAAGATTCCCAACACAGATAACAGTTCCGAGTCAGGGTCAGAAACATGATGAGTCAACAAGCAGCTCGCATCTCTTTCTACTGATAGAGAGTACGAAGAACTGATCAAACCTCTAGGCTAGGCGAATGTTAGAGGTGTAAGTAACCGCTCAGTGACTCGGAGAGGGTTGCAGAGCAAACTATTTATTATTATTTTTTGACTCGCCAACTGCTTTCATATCTGCTTCAATGAGTCGACTTCGGGGTATAATGACTATGTAAAGAAAGTACTCTACTAGTCATAGCTACGCATCAATCACAAACTTAGGCCATACGGCGGTCTTGCTCCTAAACTTCATTTTCCCCCGTAATCGTACACTTGTCAAGTCGGGGGTTGTTTGACCCCCCTGGGATTGTTCCTTTATAATCCCTGTTGTAATGGACAGAGAATCGTGTGTGAGTCGTAGGGTGGCGTCATCAACTCGACTCATTCGTCGCCTGTGTCATGACCGATTCGGCACGCAACAAGCACAACTTCCACATGGGCAATGTAATTTCTACACTCGTCACAACCTAATTGTGGCACTCGCTTCAATACAGATTAGTACTTCAAGTTTATATAACAGACCTTTCAACAACAGACCGAGAATCGTCCAATGATTTAAAACATCAAACACTCCCTGGTGATCCCTATAAAAGAGGTTGGACGCAAGACATCGTGGTATTGGGTACAAGTCTTCTGCTAATTATAGAATGTACAATACTTTAGACACGTCTGATAGGGCCTGTCGGTCTACCTTCTTATACTGGAAAGGGTGTTGAAGACATGAAAGAAGTGTGACTACCTCCCCTTTCGCCATCCACATTCATAACTTAGATAACACCAGCCTTCTATTCCATCCTTCTACCCCAATCTTTTTTGCGAGTTTTAGCGCACCATCACCATGACAACACCAAACTAGCAAGCACCTTTCCCCATTCTTTACCTCCGCGACTCGAAAGAACCCTCAGATTTTCACCGTTTTCGCATTCACAATCTGACTTCAAACCCAAAAAAACACCAATTTTTCTCGAGTACGTATACCCAACTTTTACCTTTACTTTTGTCCCACTTTCGCGTCAAAGAACCCACGACACCTGCTCCTCCGCGCCAGTCCTCCTTCGCACCGCAGCTGCGATCGCCGTGGTGGACGCCTGTCTCAAGACGGCACAGTGCAATGCACTGCTAACAATCGACATTATAGTAAACATCAAAAGGTCAACACTAATCTGATGGCTCATCCGTTGTCGAGGCCATCGTGGCTAAACGTGGTCCAGCCGGCGAGTATGTCGCCCACGTTCTGCCTGGCAGCCAGATGCCGGGATACCAAACAGCGATTCACAGCATCCATGACTACATGGCCGAGAAGCAAGCAAGGGGGAGCCAGTATTTTGGCCGGAACGGTTTACTCGGCCCGGCGAGAGGCTGGTGGGCGGCCCGGTCTGTTGGGTATGCCGGTAAGTCTCTCCATGTCGGTGCCCATGCGCACACTGCGATCCCGATTATCACGCGGCCCCATGGAACTCATACTAACGGAAAAAACCACGCAGAGGGCCAGAACACCCAGCATCCCTGCTGGAAATTCGAGGAGGGCACGACCCCGAGGAACAACTTGAACGACACCGACTTCGCCGCACCCGGGCAACCAGCACCGCCGCACCTCGACTGCCCCCCCGGCAACCCCACACGCCGCGCCCGTCACCCTAGTCCCTTCTCGGATGCAGCAGATGGCGGAGGGCCGTTTGGTGAACGCCCCACGGACACCTCGTAGTGTCCTCCAGGCCATGGGTGTCTCGACCAACTACCGAGGCGATCTCAAAAATCCCAAGAATCTATCGGCAGACATCCCCGACGACAAAAACTGCAGCTTTTGGCTGCGGTACCTCCCCCCAAACGCCAACGTCACCCTACTGCTTGCCGCCGTCCGCGGTGTGGGACGTGGGTCGCTTGGGCCTTTGAGCCTTGGGGTATTGACTATTCGAGTCTCTCAGATACATGAACTAACCTGAGGGGGGTTGAGCGCTCTGAAGCATTGCCATGTCACCCTCATGCCCCGTCCAAACTGGGTGACGCCGCAAGGGGCATATGTAAGTAATACTTTGTTGGGTTATATATTTACATTCTCTACTCTACAAAATTCAGGGCCCCGTGACGTTCCTCTCTTCCTGATTCCAAATGTCTGGTCCCAACTGCTCCTCCCACTGTCGGCTTAATTAGTTGTCATGAGCACTAGGCAGCGGCTAAGCAGCGTCCCAGAACCCAATCTTCCAACCCCTCTCTCATCTCCCTGTCCACGGCGTCCCGTCTCCCTATGTCTAGTCGGTACTTGTTGCCAGTCCGTATCTTTCTCACCGGTAAGCGGGTGCCTCTGCGGCAGCGGGGCGCCCAGGACGTACTGGTGGATGATGTCGAGGAGCGGCGGAAGACTCGAGTAGCGGCCGAAGACTTGACTGTACCCCCTGGATCCAGAACCCATCATGACCTTCCCGGTTAAGTCGGCCACCCCGCGGCGAATGCCGCTTCCCGCCCGCCTACTGGTCGCACGGGTCGCGCCCGTACCGGACGCTGAGACCCGGAC
Organism: Parachaetomium inaequale; assembly: GCA_033296685.1. NCBI lineage: Eukaryota > Fungi > Ascomycota > Sordariomycetes > Sordariales > Chaetomiaceae > Parachaetomium > Parachaetomium inaequale. Next base: position 5,268 of record MU854556.1, on the reverse strand, counting down.
GACCAGATATCATGTGGTATGCCGACTGCGCCTGGCAGCGGAAGCTGCCAAAGCGGAATTCGATAGTGCAGACCTGCTGCGGACCGTCGGCGGACGGCCGGTACTCTGTCGTGACGAAGATGTCGTCGATTTCGAACGAGAACTTGGCTGCGAACTCCGCGAGCATCTCGTCCACGTTGAGCAGCTCCTCGGCGCCCGACACTAGGACCACCCTGCTGACGTGGCGTGGGAGGTCTGACTCTGCGACCTTTGTGCGGTTTCGTTCGACGATCGCCGGCCGACCGCCGACGACCACGAATGGAATCCGAAAGCGCCCCCCACTGCCGTATGTGTCCCAAAACCGCCGCGCCGCCGCGAGCTCAAAAAAGACGACCTTGGCGGCGGCCGTGTTAAAACCACGCAGCGGGTTCGGGGGCGTGATAACTGTGCAATACACCCTGCCAGTTCCACGAATCGCGGCGAGAAGAGAAGTCACCGTGGTAGACGGCGGGAGGCGCCGAACCCAGAAACTGCAGTTGCAGTCGTTCGGGATGTCCGCGGACAGGTTCTTGGGGTTGCTGATGTCTCCGCGGTAATTATAGGAGACCCCAGCGGCCTCGTACTCGTGGCGGGGGGCGCGCGGGGCGTCCAAGAGCTGCCCGTTCATCACCCTCCGCATCTGCATGGGGAAAAACGCCGCCGGGCCGACGTCCTGGTTATCCGCGGCGAGGGCGATGGCGTTGTCTTCATTTCTGGTCGGGAAAGCAGAACTTGCAGGGTTGTGGTTGTACAGCGGCTGGGGCGGAACTGCGGCCGCTCCGGAATCTTGGTCTGTGTTTTGAGTGTTCTCAAAAGCCGCTGAAAAAAACTCTGTTAGCATTGTTTTATGGGACCGCATGGCATCGAATTCTGCAGTTCCGGCTAGACTTACCGACGAAACTAACGCTCTGGGCCACCGACAACGAGCCTCTTGCCGGCCCGAGCAGACCGCTTGGGCCAAACCAACGGCTGCCCTTCTCTTGCCTCTCTGTTGCAAAGACAAAGATGCCCCGAAGGGCGGCTTCGTACCCAGGAAAGGCGCGCGGGTCGTAAACACCCGCCGGTAGCCACGGCCCTGTGGCGAACGGGCCGGCTGGTAGGCCCGGTAGGTAGCGATCGGCCATTACAAGATTTCCTCTGACTGCGTTGTTAGCGACTTTTTACTGTCGGGTGTTATCTTGAGAAGACAGCGAGGACGACTCGTGGCAGTTGTCCCCAGTGCCCCCTTGCGATCGCAGCTGGGCGCCTAGAAAATTCCACAGTGTGTACTTACTTTCGAAGCGATGGTTATTCAAATTGTAGCTTGAGATCCTGTCAAAAAGATCCAGTACCGAGCAACTGTCTTAGATTGGCTCAGGTTGGACCAAGTGATGGAAGGAGGCCAGGGATCAAGAAAAGAGATGGGCCGGCTGCGAAAAGGTCCATGTCCGAAATTTGAATGTGAATGGGAAATGGAGAGGCAAGTACACTTCCTTTATGTTCTTTGCGTGTTTCACTGTCCGATGTGATGAACAGAGCTGGCGTGTGTTTCTGAAGTAGCCCAAATTGATGAATAATTATGTATAGGTAGGTAGCAGTGAACTTGACCACACCTCAACGTCCATCACTTTGAGCTCCAACTATACTTTATACTAAGTAAGTTGTAAAGATACCAGAGCTTCCAAGACCGTCACTCTCAAGACCTTCTTCATTTGACATTTGACGGACCGCCAGAGGGGTTGGCACACCGCTCGGAAGAGTGACTTTCTTTGCCCAAGTTCATCCCGTGGGGAATGCCACAGTCGTGTTGTGATACAAAAGTCATGGAAGATGCCTATATCGAATGGGAACATTACAGGCAAAGTAAACGGGCCTCAGTGCCGAGTGCAAATCTCTATTGTGAATGTGATCATGTCCATTGCTGATGCGCTTGAGGCTTGACTCCAGAATGAGTCGCGCTGACTACGACATCTCCATATCCATCAACGCGGAGATGTTTTTGATCTCCACACAATCCTGTGTCCCACGCGAGAAAATATTGCGATAGAGAAGACAGACAAACATTGAAGTTCTAGTACACAGCCAACACCATCTGCGGCTGTAACGTCCGTCTCTGAGGCTCCGACCAGGGATGTGCTGTTGTGGTCCAAGATGTGAGCGGTGATGACTCTGGTTACAGGTGAGTCAAATCTTTGCTGACGCGGTAGAATGCTTGCTTCCATTCTTAGCATACCTCGTCCTGATTGCTCATTGGCTTATCGCGAATCTAGTTCTGGTCATCGGGCAGAGGTTGAAGATTGTCAATCGCACGGAACAACCCCAACCCTGATGATGACATCTGCAGGCCAATCGCTGCAAATGCCGAAACTTAGCGGCTTGCCCCACCTGCATCCCGGTCGGGATCCATTGTTGACACTGCGAGGCTGGACCTTGCATCTCAAGGGAGGCAGGTGTCACAGACCACAGGTCCACGTGCGCACCCCAGCTTGACCGCCTGAAGTTGACCGTGGTGTCAATTGTGGCTGTCTAATTTCCCTGCAGCATTGCCGACAGCAGGGCCCGACCAACGCTCCCACACTCAGACAACCACAACAGTCGACAATGCCGTGATGGCGCACCCCAACGGAACCTCGTCGCTCAGCCGCGCGAGGTCGACTCGAGTCCCCGCAAGCACCAATAAGCCAGCACAGAGTGCCGCTCGCGGGAACGCACTCGGCATAGCCCCGACAACCACTGCCGCCCACCCGACCGCCTCCCCAACCGCCCCCTCCAACGTCTCCCTCTTCCTGACCAACCTCCGCCTGCTCGACCTCGACCGACACCCCGACTGGCCCGACATCAACGCCCTCACATTCAGCACCAGGGACGCGGCGCAGGGGCAAAAGAAGCGCATCCAGTCGGTCGAATGGGCCCTGTACCACCTCTTCAGGCTGTGGGACCCCGACGAGGCCCGCAACAAGCTGCAGCCCTTCTTCCCACCGCTCGACCAGGTCCAGTCGCTGAACCTCCGCGCCGCGCTGCTCAGGGGGCTGGAACAAGCAAAGAAGAATGGTGTCCTCGGCCGAGATGCCGTCGTGCGCAAGACCATGCTCGACGAATGCAAGGGCGAGAGGCTGGAGGAGGTGCTGGCGGTGTTCTCGTCGGCCGTATTGAAGAGACTGGTTGCCGAGCGGCAGCTGAATGGATGGGGACACCCCGCCTTGGCGCAGACGCTCGCGCTGGAGAATCGGGGGTATTCGGGCGAGCGGACGGAGCTGACGGCGCTGGTGCTGGCGCACAAGGTGTCGCTGCGCCGGATGCTGGACGAGAAGAATGCCGCGCGGACAAGGTTCCGGGAATTCTCCGACTTGCTGACGTCGAAAGAGAAGGAGATTGCGAGGAAGCGAGAGCAAGCCGAGGCCGCAAAACGAAGCGGTCGGGGGAAGGCAGTCACTGACGACCAGAAACGCGAGGTCTGGCGCATTGTGCGAAACAACTGGACCGGCGACGAGCGCTGGATGGAGGCGCTACTCTACGGCGATAGCAAGTCGCGCAAGGATGGCGTTCTGACGGCCCCATATGACAGGGTTTGGAGGCGGGTGCAGTCCGGCCGGCTTGATGAACTCGAGGATACATCCGCCGGGCTGTTGCACCAGTTGGACAGCAGGGTCCGCGGGCAGCAGGAGAGACTGGAGAAGTGGCAGGGTTTTCGCCAAAGGATGTTTGGAAAGACTGGGTCTGAGCCGGCAAGAAAACAGCAGGAACAGCAATCGAAACACAAGGGTATCGACCTCGGCTTCAGAGCCCACGAGACTCTGCATCTTGACCGCATGAGCCCAAGGAAGCTGCCTGGCACCAAAACCGCTCAACTTGACAGCCACTACGAGGCGCTCATCAACGGTCTCACGTCGGATTTGTCCAACATCAACCCAGCCGTTTCAGCCGTTCCCTCGTTTTTCCAGAGACCGCGGCAGCCGGAGAGGCCACGGCATAGAACGGCGGATGTCGAGTCGGAGCCCGAGGTGATATCCGACATTAGTGACATTGAGGAGGCGCAGCCGCTGCCACGCCCATCGCCCTCTCGCCGCGAACCGATCCGAGTGTCGGAAGAGCCTGCCTTCGAGCCTGTCCTACGCAAGGCGAAGACATTTGACGACGAACACGCATTTTTCGATGATGAACCAGTCACCCCATCGCGTATACGCAGATCAGCCACAATCCAAACCCATTCTCCTTCCGCCAGAAGGCGACCTGCGCCAGATACCCCAACAAGGACCCCCGAGCGAAGACCAAGCGCAACACCAAAACCGAACCCGCGCCCTCCATCGCCTCCTCGCCCAGCCCGCTCGCCTCCCCGACTGGTGACCGCCTCGCCCGAACCCCCGCCCTCGCCCGAACGGCCCGTATCCCCAACACAGGAACTCGCAGACCAGATCCTCGCCTCGGTCAGCGCCGCCTCGCCCTCGCCCGTCAAGAAAACGCGACGCGCGCTCTCCCTGGCCGAGCGCACCCGCCTCTCCATGGCGCGGCGCACGTCCCACGCCAACCTCCGCGTCCCGGCCGATGAGCTAGACGGGTTCGACGAGGAGGAAGACGCCGAAGCCGAGGCCGACCGCCTCACGGTCAAGCGCGCGTCTGTAATCATCCCCATCGTCACCGAACCACCGCCGGCGGAACCACAAGACGGGGTTGTTGATGGTGAGGGGGGTTACGAGGATTTGGCTGCTCGCACGAGGCGGAGTATGGCCGGGTTTGAGGCGGCGAGGCAGAAGGCGCAGTTGGAGAGGCGGAGGTCGTTGCGGAAGGGGAAGCTGGGCCCGTCGCCGTCAACGCCGGTCGCAGGGAGGAGTAGTTATTTCCCGGCTGTGGACGAGGAGGAGGGGGATTCGACGTTGTTGCTCGCCGAGGAGCTGATCAGCGGCGGGCAGGAGGATGATTATGCCGCTGTGTTTATGAGCCGGCCCAAGTTGAAGACTAGCCCGGTGGGGACGCCGGCGAGGGAGTTTTGGGATTGAGAGGTGGGGGTATGGTTTACTATAGTTACCCCGTAGGCAGTTCATTAGCCATAGACTTTCGGAGAGGGATATTGCTAATGGTGAGAACTACTTTCTCTCTAAGAACATGAAATGTGACCTATCCTTTTCCTGTTTCCCTCCCTTTTCTTCCATTCTTTCCCTTTCTCGTCTCTTTTCTCCATTCTCCCCTTTCCCTTTTCTTTTCTTCATTTTCCCTTTCCTTAACGTGCTTTATAAGCGAGTCGTGGGTATAAGCGAGTCGTGGCTTCCTTAGCGC